>CM062807.1:112557329-112851684 GCA_031772625.1 Pinus tabuliformis
CAAACAATACAATTATGATTGTTTGATAACATATAAAAAGACATATTGATACCAAGAAAGTCTTCATCTTGGTAAGTTTGTGAAATTTGGGAGAAGGACCAAAGAGTTTTTGTTTGGCACCACATTTAAAAATTTACTCATCAAGTTCATCAAAATGATCAGCTACTAGGATTTGCTCACTCGTAAACCTCCTTCTTGAATCTTTCACTTTCAAATTGTTATTTTCTATTTTAGAGCTCTGTCATTTTGAGTTTCCATGCTCCTAAATCTGTTAGAGCACCATTTCAATTCTTTCTCCCTTGGAATAGATTTGCATGTACCTTGTGCATCGAGGTTTCAATAATGGATGTCTCAAGCATTCATTAATTAATGTCTACCAAGTTAATGATATTACTTATAGTTTGATCAAATTTTCTTTGCAGCATTAAACAATGTTATCATGATAGACTAAAAGAATGAAATTCATGCTAGTAGTTTGCAGTATTTTTATCTCATTGAATATCTTGTTGTTGGTGTTTGGATTAGACTGACTCCATAATCGACTAAGACCAATGAGAAGCATGCTTCAGAAACAAAAACTGTTTCACTACCCATGTCGGACATATCACATTCCACATTACATTCTTGGATAGCCTATTTTTATTTATGTGAAACGATATTTTTAGGTTTAGTTTCATTGCTATCATTTTCCAGAAATGGAATCCTTTTCCTTCAACAACTTCTTTAATTGAAGGTTCATGCTAATTAGGATCTAGATGAGAACTGTACAATACTTCTATCTTTGCCAATGCAAGCACAAACCTATCTGATAGAGATTACAAAGAGAATGTAAATATATGTTTTTAAAGCAGTTCTTATAGTATTTTATACTTACACAACGTAATGCACATTTGCATAATCTTCTATCCTTCATTCACTATGCTGCATTATTCATCAATTTGAAAAATTTCATCATTTCTACTTACTGTGCTCATCTTTCTTATCTTGTAATGATAAAATTAAAGTCTCTTATTGTGAAATATATTGTTCCTAGTTGGAAATTTTTATAATTATTAGCAGATTACCTATAAGTAGGAAACCATGTTGATATAAAGAACTTTGAAGAAATAAAATCTTCTAGTAATAATGGATCTAAATTTGTATAGGCATTAAGGAGAGAAATATAATATCATACACTCTAATTTTTTTTATTTTAAGATTAGCATTAACACAATAGAATTTTTGTTGGTTGTGGTATTAATTCATTGTAATTTACAACAATCATATGTAGTAATGTAAATTAACTATTTGTATAATTGGGTGTATGCTGCAATATTCTCCATTGCATATACACATACAAACTATATAGACTATCCAACAGAATCCAACCAAGCAGGAAGGAATTCAAGATATAATCTTGTTGATTGATAGAAGTAGGCTTTGAGTTGAATGTGATTTTGCTTTCTGTATCTTCACTCCAACCATTAGTAATGTAGGTGGGTTGTTTTCCACTTTCTGCACTATGAAAGTTTTAAATCATTAAATTTCACAAATTAGGTGTGGTTTCAAAACCAAGCTGTTTGTCTCATCTGGGTTTATATTATTAGATTGTACATGTTTGCATTTTCAACAGTGCAATGTTGTATCTATTGATGGTATTATTTTCGTTGATGTGAGTTTGGAGGGAAGATTGGTTAGAGATTTAGAGAATGTTTGTCAGATGATTGAGGTGTTATGCATTAGTTACCTGGCACATATGAAGATTATGTGAAGAATATTTGAAGGGAAGAAGAGGAAAAAAATGAAGATGAAGATATGCATAATTGATGACCAGGTAAACCAACACATTATTGATTCTTGTTTGCATTAGGTGATTGTAGTGTCCTTTCAAGTAGTGTCTTGATAAATATCAAGTTGGAACCTTTGAGGTAGGAGCCTCATGTAGGTTGTGTCCTACTAAAAATGTATGGGAGTTAGATCTTACTTGCATGTTGTAGCTTGTAGAAAATTGAGGCAGTAGCCACATGTATGTTGGAGCCTACATAAAATAAGATGTAACAAGGGAATAGGATCTTGGCTTTGCATCAAAACAACAAATAAATTGTGGTTTTCTCCCTTTATGGGTTTCCACTTATATCTGGTGTCCATATGCTTTGTTATTATCTATTGATGTGATGTTTTATTTTTCTTATTACTTGTTGTTCACTTATTCAATCTCCTAGTCATTATTTGTTAAGATGCTCATTTAATGTTCCAGTTAATGATTTTAAGAAAATAACTTTAATGTCCATGAATGGACTAAATTGATTCACCCGCCCTCTTAGTTTAGTCAAAGTTTTCATCAATTACTAGAGCGAGGTTCCTTCAGTGTAAGCCTAATAGCTTGAAGGTATATCTAGTTGAATCATGGACCATCAAAGTGTACCTATGCTTAGTGAATCAAAATTTCATAAATGGAGAGATAATATTAAAACAAAACTAATAGCTTATGGTCGTAGTGTATGGAAGCTTGTGTGTGATGGTTACTACAAAGACTCCCCCTCTATGCAAGAACAAAAATGTAATTCTAACAAAAAATGTGTTATGTATAAGAACCTTCATAATAAGGATCTTGATACAATAATATACTTAAATTTTGGAAAAGAAATGTGGGATAGATAACAACCCATGCATGAAGGAGACACTAGTAGCTACACTATCGAAAAGGAGAAGAAAAAGAGTAGGAAGAAAAAGTCATATAAAAAAGAAAATGTTCAATCAAATGAAGCTTGTTCTACACTTGATTTTCATGAAGGAAAGTTAGCAAAATAACAAACCAAACTTGAGATGGCCTTTTTTGAAACAAAAATATTGAAGAATGAGAGCATAGACTATAAGAAACAGTTGCAAGCATGTGATGAAAGAGAACATAAATTCAAGGAAGAAATTGTAAGCCTGAAGACGCAACTTGAAGAGGAAAGGAGAATAGAGGAGATGATGACTAATCAAATAAAGGAGAAAGAGGTACAATGTGAAATATTAGAGTATGAAATTGTTTCAGGTGGAAGAGAGTTAGATAAAAAGAACATGTTTTGTAAGAAGCTAGGAGAGGAGATTGCATCCATGAAGGAATCAGAAGAAAAGAGTAGTATCTTAAAGGAGGTTATTGAGGATAATGAAGCAGCCTTGAAAATAAGATTAGAGGAAGGTATAAGTAGAGCGAATAGAAAAGAAGAAAGAAAAACCAAGCAAAAACAACAAGATCCAAAGAACTATTCAAAGAAAATGATTCTTGCAAAAAGGTCATTTCCTCGTAGAGATGAGTTGAACAAATTTGAAAGATACCAAAGGTGATTTTTTTTTCCCTTGAAAGACATAAAATGTTTTTCTTTCCATGAACCTGGTCATGGCAACAAAATGTAAGATAAATGAAAAAAATATCAATCAACAAAAGATGCAACAAACAAGAAGGCTCCCTCAAGTAAGAAAACAAAAAATACAACCATAAATCAAGTACACAAAACACTTCCACGGTTACTGTTATTTGTGCAATGGATTTGGACATGTATCCATTGAATGTAAACTATATGAAAATAATATCACAAGAGTACACACACCATTTTTTCCATATCATTGTCAAATAAGGTGTTATTTATGTAGAAAACTGGACACAAAGCCAAAGACTGCAAACTAGAAAATACCCTAAAGAAATCTAAACAAATGATGAAAGCTAATCAAAGAAAACCAGTCACTAGATCAAAAATAAATGTGGGCAGTAGAAGGTAGCCCACTGAAGTGTGGAAGAGGAAGAGAAAGGAACAACTTGTTACTTCAATGACATAATGAAGTCATCATTGTTTGAGGGGAGTTACTCTAAACAACAAGGCAGTCATCCAATTAGTATTAGAAGAGTAGCAACAACATCCCAGGGGTAGAGAAACCCATAAAATGTCTTGAGAAGACAATGTACATGGTGAGATCAAAGTTGGCATGGAGAACATGAAGAAAAAAAAACATATACATGCTAAGACAACAATTAAACAAATAACAATGAGAAATCCATAGGGGGAGTGACAATATCATGAGGGCAGACTTGATTAGGAAGTTGAAAATAAAGAACAAGTTTTATTTTCATATTCTATTGTAACTTCAAAGGCCATAAGAGAGAAACACCAAACATATCCTAGAAGAGATAATTTGTTTAAGAAGATAAATTGTGCATGGAACATTCACCTAGTAGAAAATTGGCCAAGTGTGCAATAAAAATATTATTATTTCCATTGGATTGGTAAAGGAAGATAGTTCAAGGTTCATATGACCAATTTGTAACCTTGGACAGGGTTAATCAAAACATAAATTGGGTTCCAACAAAAGTTTATTATGAAACTAAGGGAATGACTAGAAGGTTTATTAAATCTTGGTCCGGAATTTGAACTATAGCTGAAATTAATTTCCAGGTTACTTTGTCCATATATATATTTAAATGCAGAGGGAACAATAAAAAGAGAAAAAGTATTCCACCTAGTGCTACATAAAAGGCTAGAATAAATGGCACAATAATGTTCAAAGAATCATTATCTTAGAAGCAAAGTTCATTTTTTAGCAAGTAGGATTGAGTTAATAAGACTAGTCCATATGGAGAAAATAAAGTTTTGGCAAATAAATTTATGGCTAAGATCCTTTTCTAGATGAGAAGGGAAAAGATAGGGAATGTGATTTTGAAGGATCAACTAAATAATGTTGATGTAGAAAATAAATAAATGTTGTCAAGTATACCAATTACAAAGGACTAATCTATGACAGAGAGGGTAGAAGAAGTGGAAGAGAAAAATGGTATGCGCCAGCAATGTGAAGGAAATAAATGAACTAATAGAGTTGGAGAAGAAGATATTCAATAGACTAGAGAAGGTGTTGCACCAGTTCAATCTTCAAATGCAACTCCTCTTTGTAGTAAATTGGGTTTCAGATAAGCTTTTGGAAAAGGAAACTACGATATCGATATAATATATTACTTTGTATAATGACAACTATAACAGACCTACGTTACATGTTAATGGCTAAATTTACGGTGCATGGAATTGACAAGAATCTCATGGTGTTCTAGTGAGAGAATTATGGGTTGGCAAGATGAACTGTTACATAGACATCGAATCAACTAGGATGAAGCATTACATATTCAATGAATACATAATAGTTACATAGATAGGAGTGGTATGTGTTAAATGATGATAGTACCAAAATAATTATCTTGTGAAGATGATAGTGCCAATGTGTGAAAAAGCCATAGAAGCTATTGTATTCAGAATTAAGGCATACGTTACCTGCATCCAATGTCTCTATGAGCAGAATTCTGCCAAGTCAAAATAATGGATGCAACATAGTGTTACCTATTATGCATTTACAATATGAACAAAAAAAATGGTATCCGTTATTCATAAATATGAACATGTGGAATGGGGGGCAGTCAGGAGATCAATGATTGATAGAAAATTGGAAATGTAATGTGGAAGAAGTTGGTGTGATGGAATCTATCACATACAAGTGGGGTATAAGAAGCTACTACATAAAAATATGCAAGAAAAGGTTAACTATGAAAGATGTGTCTCTACTAAGCTAATGCATACAATTTTGTGCATTGGAACACAACTTGTCAACTATATCAATTTTGAATCATGTAACATATAATGAAGACCCAGGTGGCATTGTCATTTAGTAACAATACATTATATAATGGTGTTGATATGATATGTGTTAATCTATATTATATATGAATTAGGGTTTTCCGCCCTAATTTTCAAGCCAAGAATGTTCAAGCACTACTCAATTAAATTTATGGGTTGTTCGACTTATTCATTCACATGTTGTTGAAGGATGTTAATTTTATTCTCCATTGTTGCAATTATGGTAAGCCAAGATTGTAATAACTCTTCATTACTCTAAGACTCAACCTTTGAAGCCTATGTTTTGTCTTCCATGCAAACTAGTGCAACATTAATATACTCATTCTCCTATATCTTCAAAAAAGAAATCCGCTTCAATGATTAGTCCAATAATATTTTTTCTTATTAATCCACTCTCACTAGCCATTAAATCAAGCTTTGTTTGTAACTCTCCATGAGTGGTCTCCTATTGTCGGTTGAATGGAGTCACATGAGAAAGATTATTGATTACATACATTCCACATACGTAAGAGATAAAGATTAGTGACATAGCTTGGAAATGTCAATGAGTGTGTTAATAAATTTCCTCCATAACATGGAATTAGGGGCAACAATAAGAGTCACATTTTGGGGGCTTGATATTTGAATATGGCACATTATAAAATGGAATGAAACATCAAATGCTAATCATGGTTAAGAATATCCAACGAATATGTGGATGAAAAGCATGATTTACATGTTTATTAATACATGGACGTTGACTACATGTGTTTCCTGGTGTCCACCAAGTTCAATATGATAATACAATTGACTTGGGATTATATCAATGGTACAAATTGAAACAAAAGGAATTGCAGGTTGATTACTGACAGTGAAGGATTTTCTAAATCATACCACTCTATAAGTAGCTTGATATGGATTCAAACAATAGCCAACAGATGGCTCTTTAAAGGCACTTGTCACTCTGCTATATTGTCCTAGTCTGCACGAACCTTCTCATTAAATAACCAAGAAGTCATCTTGTTATGCGATGATTTTGTCAGTTTTTGTCTTGTTATCAATCCATGAAAAGTTTCTTGACAACCAAGATTTTTGTTATGATAAATTTGTGAGTTATGTTTAGTTGTCAATCTTATCTAAGCAAGCTGAAATTTAGTACAAATAAATCTGAAATATGTCGATGTGTCCTTTGTATTTTATGGATGGGTTAAGTTTTTTTTCTTAATAACTCCTTGTCTCCTTTCTTTTTATCCATGTGTGTCTTAGCTCATATTACCTTGAAAAAAATATAGGCACCTTCCCCTTTGCACAAAGAGTTGCATCCCTTTTAAAATGAGCCGAGTTGACCCATCCTTTTGTTGGAGTCACGATTGCCATTACACCAAAACCCACAGGTGTTAGTAAATAGACACATTGCTAGTGTTAAGCACATGCCACAAAACACAGGGGAGCGTTGGATCAACCTTCTATACCGCTATTAACGGGGAGCTCTGATACCAGTTGTTAGACCAGAGCATACATAACTCACAACAGATTCATACTCAGAGACTTAGACTGCAAAAGCAGAGAATAATTCACAGAGATAGACAAATGGAGAAACAACAAGATTACTCAGTCAGAAACATTAGAATAGATAAAACAATCACTGGAGAACAAAAATCACTTAGCATTACATAACATGTTTGGGCCTTGGCTTACTTTCCTTGGCTGGAGTAATTACAAATTTATAGAGACAGAAGAAGGATCTAGAATCCTGTATGTGATTCATGAATTTGACTTCACACTTAACATTCTCCCACTTGAAACGAAATAAGAGTCATCAAGTCACACTGAGTCCTACCATGGCTCTACATAACTCATGTTTATTTCATGGTAGAATCTTAGTGAGCATATCAGCAGGGTTCATATCTGTATGGATCTTTTCCAAGGATAACTGTGCTTCCTCCAACACATGCCAAATCCAATGGTACCTTAAGTCAATGTGCTTGGTTTTTGAATGAAATGTTGGGTTTTTTTGCCAAGTGAATGGTAGTCTGACTATCACAATATAACACATACTTGTGCTGCTTTATTCCTATCTCTCCTAGGAATCGATGCATCCACAAAATCTCTTTACAAGCTTCTGTTGCAACTATGTACTCTGCTTCTATTGTAGAGAGGGCTACTATTCTTTGTAGCCTTGACACCCAAGATACTGTTGCACTTGCAGATGTATACAAATAACCTGTAGTGGACTTTCTGGTATCCATATCTCCAGCCATATCCACATCTGTATATCCTTCAAGCATAGTCTCATTATGACCAAAACATAAACAATAATGACTAGTACCCTTGAGATACCTCAAAATCCATTTTATTGCTTGCCAATGTTGTTTTCCTGGATTGGCAAGGAACCTACTCACTACTCCCACTGAATAGGCAATGTCTAGTCATGTGCATACCAAGGCATACATCAAACTGCCAACTACTGAAGCATAAGGAATCTTTCTCATCTCTTCTTTCTCCTTGTCATTACTAGGACATAATTCAATACTCAGCTTGAAGTTGGCTGCAAGGGGTGTACCAACTGGTTTGGCATCCTTCATATTAAACCTATCAAGCACCTTCTTGATATATTTTTCTTTTGACAACCACAACCTTTGGTTTTTCCTGTCACGCATAATCCGCATGCCTAATATCTGTTGTGTTGGTCCCAAATCCTTCATTGCAAATTTTCTACCCAAATCTTTCTTCAACCTATTGATTTTATTCTTATCATGCCCAATAATCAACATGTCATCCACATATAACAATAATATGATATACTTTCCTTGACCATACCTCTTGATATAGACACAATGGTCAGCTTCCAACCTCTGAAAATCATGTCCCAACTTGAATGAATCAAATTTCCTATACCATTGTCGAGGTGCCTGTTTCAACCCATAGAGACTCTTCTTCAACCTACAAACAAGGCCTTCTTTGCCTTTTCCTATGAAGCCTTCTGGTTGCTTCATATATATTTCTTCCTCCAATTCACCATGAAGGAATGCAATTTTTACATCTAACTATTCACATTCTAGGTCTAAAGCAACAACTAGACCAAGAATGACTCTAATGGATGACATTTTAACAACAGGTGAGAAAATTTCAGTGAAGTCAATACCTTCTTTTTGGGCAAAACCGTTCACCACCACCCTTGCTTTATACCTCTCATTCTTTTCGTCACCTTCATGCTTAATCATGTACACCCATTTGTTTTGTAGAGCCTTTTAACCTTTTGGGAGGTTTACCAACTCCCAAGTTTTATTTTCCTACAAAGAGTTCATTTCTTATTCCATTGCTTTCTTCCATTCTTTACTGTGCTCGACTTTACAAGCTTTTTGAAAACAATTAGGCTCACCTTCATCAGTCAACAAAATATAGTTTGAAAGAGGACACCTTTGTGAAGGCTTATGAGGCCTAGAAGATCTGCAAATCAACTGTGGTGGTGCATTATCAGGTTGAATCTTGCGTAAAGGTTCCTGCAAGATTCCTTCATCTTGTTGTTCATCATTTTCCACTTGTTGTTCTTCATGCTCCTGAGTTTGCTGTTCATTTTCATGTATTGGTGGTATGTTTTCCTGCTGCTCTTCAAACCTGTCAATAACATTCTTGACCTCCAACTCACCTACAGTCCTTTTGAATATTTCTGACTCATTAAATATAACATCCATACTTCTAATAATTTATGTTTGACTGGATCCCATAGACAATAACCAAAATCTTCATCCGCATATCCCAAAAAAATGCATTTCATAGATTTATCATCTAGATTAGTTCTATTCTCTTTGGGAATATGCATGAATGCTTCACATCCAAAGATTTTCAAGTGATAATAATTCAAATTCTTACCAGTCCAAACTTCTTTAGGGATACCGCCATCCAAGGCTGTAGTTGGAGATCTATTTATGAGGTAGAAAGTGGTCCTAATTGCTTTAGCCCAAAAATTCTTCTCCAAACCAGAATTGGAGAACATACTTCGCACCTTTTCCATAATGGTGTGATTCATCCTTTTTGCGACACCATTCTATTGAGGAGTACCAGTAATAGTCTTCTCATGATTTATGCCAAACCTGTTACAATATTCCTTAAATGCATTTGAGCAATATTCTCCATCATTATCTGTTCTTAAACATTTCAGTAATTTGTTAGTCTCTCTTTCAACAGCAACATGGAAGTTTTGAAATATTCTAAACACTTCACTTTTATTTTTCATAGGATCTGCCCAAACCTTCTTGGATGCATCATCTATAAATGTTAAAAAATATGATGCTCCTTCTAATGATTTGATGTTAATAAGCCCAAACAAATCTGAGTGTACCAATTCTAACACATTTTTCTTTCTGTCATGGCCACCTCTAAGAATGAAACACTTCTTTGTCTACCATATATACAATGCTCACAAAGATCAAGGTTGTAGGATTTCAAACCTGGCAATAAATTTTTACCAACAAGGATTTTTAAGCCCTTCTCGCTCATGTGACCCAAATGCTTATGCCACAGATCTGCTGAATTTCCTTCTTTTGTGACAACAACCAAATTTGATTTTCCTATCAGTGTCTTCAATTTGTATAATGTTCCTGTCTTGGGTCCTTTGGCCATGACCAATGCACTTTTGCTAATTTTCCAACCTCCTTTTCCAAAGCTTGTCGAATAGCCTTCATCATCCAGTCGTCCCATAGAGATTAAACTCATGCGCATTTCTGGTACATGCCTAACCTATTTCAACAATATATCTTTCCTATCTTTCATCTTGATCTGGACATCTCCCACTCTAACAATACTGCAAAAATGATTATTCCCCAAATGCACTGTACCATAATCACCAGGATTATATGAAACAAAACTATCTTTGCATGGGGTTACATGGTGAGATGCCCCAAAGTCAAGGATCTAATCAAAGCTACTGCTAGATGTATATACACATGCATCCTCTCTGAAACAGTAAACAACACATCACCATCTGTGGCTACAACAGTAGTCTCACCTTCATTTGTGCTGGATGACTTGTGATTTGTACTAGACGGTCTCTGATCCTTTTGTCCTTTCTTCCAAAATTGACTTTCTTTCTTCATGTGATCGGGTTTTCCACAATGAAAGCAGATGATCCTGCCTCTCCTTGATTTTGATTGGCCTCTCGATCTTGATCGTCCTTACCGGCTTCGATCCATTCTCCTACCACGATCAGCTAGGCTAGAGCCTCTCCTCCCTGGTTTTCTGCAATTGACTTGCGTCACAGCTCCTCATTCATTAAACTACTGCGACATCATCAAACTTCGGGGTCCTTGTAGTTGCTGAAGTGCTCATAGCTACAATTAAATTTCCCAACTGTCTGGCATAGAACACATTAGCAAAATATCTCTAATTTCATCATCTAAAATGATTTTAATAGAGGCAAACTGATTAGTAATAATACTAGATGCATTCAAGTGCTTAGCAACTAAAACACCCTCCTTCATTTTGAGATTATAAAGCTTCTTCATCAAGAACACTTTGTTTGATGCAGTGTTCTTCTCATATAGATCATGGAGCTTCTTCCATAATCCTTCTGTCTCCAGACACATTGAAATAAACATTCTTTGCTAAATATTGGCAGATTGTTGCAATCGCCTTTCTATCTAGCTTATTCCACTCTTCATTTGTCATCGATGAGGGTTTCTTTGTTGTGCCCTCAATCGACAAATACTGATCCTTTAAAATCAGTATATCCTCCATTTGTGATTTCCATAGGGAAAAATTAGCCCTGCTCAACTTCTCCATATCTATAACTGTTGTCTCCATTTTCAATCAAATTCACGCTCCAAAACACAAAAACTCCACTTAAAAATAAAACTTTAATTATTACTCTTTAAAATTTAGTAATAATGACCTTCCTCCTTTTAAAATACCCTTTTCAAAATTCCCGTTCCTTTTTAAAATATACTTTTCAAAATTCCAACATATAATTATATATGTTTCAAAATAAATATAAGAACATATATAATGTTTTAACCTTTTCACATTTCACATATACATATGTTGGTTTGAGAAAAAACTTGAAGTATACATGCAAGCTTGATGTAAACAAAACTTACGAACACCACGTTTCAACTCCAAACTCCACGGATCTCCACGTTTCAAACTCCAGAAACACGTTTCAACATAGATCCACGACCTTGTTTTTCTTGCAGCAACTGTCTTTTAGTTCCACCGTTCCTTAGCTATTTCGTGGATAGATCCATCAATAGCTCCAAGGATAATAACCAACATTTTAACTAACGCTGCCAGAGAAAGGTGATGGCACTAAGCGGCTTGCAGAGTGGATATTCGACCCTAACTCTGATACCACTTGTTGGAGTGACTATTGCCGTTACACTAAAACCCGTAGGTGTTAGTAAACACACACATCCGTAGTGTTAAGCACATGCCACAAAACACACTGGAGCGTTGGATCAACCTTCTACACCACCATTAACGGGGAGCACAACACCTTTGCACTATTTGAGCCACTTGAGTGACACAAGTCCATCACTTTACCATTGGTTAGGTTATCTACATGCAAGTCAACATTTCTCTCAATGTCCAAATCATCAATTTGTCATAATTCCTTCATCCACACAATATAACCAAGATATGTGATCGATAAGTGCATCCAATGGTCATGATCTAAGACCACATGTACCTTAAGGCATCATGTTTTGTTGTTTTAATCGACCAAGTATGGAGTGCTTGTCCATATGAATCCTAGGTTGCGTCCTCGAGGCATCTAGGCAAGTTCTCATTAATATTTTTGTGGAGAAACATTAATAAAACATGATGGCGTTAATGGAGAAACATTAATGGAGCAGCGTCAATATTTTTATAGAGTAGACTCGTAAAAGCTTGCAGTTGTTGGTGCTTGCATTACTGACCAGAAGCTTCGAATATGTGAAATTTGTGGTGCTTTCTTGAGCATCTATGGCAATGATCGACGATTTTCTGATCCGTTTTTGAGAGAATTTGCATTTGGGATACATGCAAATTCATTAAGAGTTAGTAGATCCTCGGGAAGAGAGAAATAAATTGCAAAAAATTGGCTGAGTTGCAGACGTTCAAAGGCCATGAGATAAAACATCCAGTAGGGATTGAGAAAGAGAGGTTAAAAATGATAGAGAGAGAGAGATTGTAATTGCATAAGAAGATAAACATACTGTGGCCATAGAAGCAGAGAAAGAGACCGTGCATATGATAGAGACTGTAACAGAGAACATGATCACTCAAGGAGCTAGAAGAGGTCTCATTCATGTTCAAGAGAAATATCAAGGGAATGCTCGAGAAATTAAGAAAGGTCGTCAAGAGACAGGAGTGGCCACCATAGGCAACATGATAGACATTGAGCGTTGAAATTAGGGTTTTGTTCCCTAATTTCATAATAAGTGCCTCATACAATATCGACGTGGAGGATCTGAAGCATGTGGTTTGGATTGCGATCTCGGTGGAAGCGTGGGATTGATATATATAGCGACAACGTTTTATGCTTTATATTTTTTATGCAACTTGTATTAATGCTTGTTGTCTACCATTATTGGAAATGGTGATGGATGGAATTTAATGTTTGAAAGAGGCAGAATGGCATACATTTTCAAAATGGGTTGATTTTGTTCATTTATATGTTGACTTGCAGAAAAATGGTGGCCCACCAAAACATTCATATGCTTATTAGGTTTCTTTCATAGATGATATGTACGTTGAAGACTGGTTTACAATGCATTGATTTACAAAGTGTTGTGCGTTAAGGTTATATGTTATGTGTTGGTTGAATAACACAGGGCGACGACACTGGTTAATAAACACAGTGGAATTGATATCTTACAATACCTAAGGTGGAGTTGTTACATATGGAAGATCTACCATGGAGTGCCTACAATGTTCAGTTATCGCTTGGTGAGCATATTGACAAGTGCAGATAGTATTTCTGGTCTAACAATGCATTATCCATAGATCATTGGTGATCTGGTTGAGTCATGCGTTATTTTAGTCAGTTGGTAACATAACTAATGGTGATGTAAATGATTACCTGGTCGCTTTAATTTACTTGACCGTGTGTTTCCAGTAGATCTCATGAGTTATTTGTGTACAAATCTATTAGAGATGGAAAGGAATACTTAGCAACGAGGGAGATATGATCTGCCATGAATTTTTGCATGCGATATTTGGTTCATTTAGATGGAAATATTCGTTATATTCGAAGTCTGTGTCACATTTAAGGGTCCAATTTTTAACATTTTAGTCACTAGGATGTGTGTTTCCTATGAAGAGGACAATTTTATTATACTCATGGATCAAACCTCAATGAAAAGAGAAAAGTCTAAGTCTTCTCTTCCACATATACCTATTGAAGCTAGGGTTGCAAAAGTTTTAAAGGCTATCTGTAAATGTTGCATTGGTAATGATGTGATATAAAATGAAGATGAAATGTTGCTTTGTATCATGATTGTTTGAAGTTTTCTTTTTCACGATTCATCGAATTGAGATAGAGATAATTGTGTGGAGTAGAGTTAAATTGTCATTGTTAATGAAGAAATAATTTACAAAACAAACAAACAACATACTAATGAGTCAATATTTCTACAAAAAGATATCGAATTATTATACCCATAAGTTTCAATTTTTTCAACCATCCTCAAATATTATGTTAACAGTAGCATGATGAGTGTGAGTCATGCTTAACCTTAATATAATTTCTCAATGGCTTTAACACTATCATATTTTAAGGTCAACTCACAACTTAGGCCATAAAGAAGTCATTTGTTGTTGATCTTTGTTGGTCAATGAGTTCACATATCCATTCCCATTATTCTTTTGGGTGCTCAACATTGTCACATGGTTGCTCCTACTAAGGCTACATTACTTTCTTACATTGCAATGATGGGCCTATGTGAAGATCGTGGTTATAAGCTCTATTTGGATTAAAGGAAAGGGCCAAAACAATCCCAGTTCATGTTTCTTCAATGGAGATATTTTATGCAGGGTGTCAGTTAATGAAATGTATTATTTGAAGAGCACATGCTTTCATGAACTTGTAACTGGATTTCCTAGAAATATTGGAGTTGGGTTTTTTTTGTTGCCTCTTGCAGATCAAAATATTTGAGATTGTCTTTCATATAACAGGAATTTGTGCAATCACTGAATAACTCCTTCTGATTATCACTACAAACAAACCTCCTTTCTATTGATGTCAAAGGGGGAGGTAAGCGAAAGTGAGAAGAAATGCTTCTCAAGGCAAAAGGGGGAGTATCACAGTGTGTTTCCATAAATGCCAAAGGGCGAGATTGATAGAATTATTTTCATTGATGGAAAAACAGAAGCAAAGACAACAAAATAATAAAGGAGCAACAACAAGGCAAGGAAGGAAAAATAACAACAATGACAAAGAAGCAACAAAGGTGTGATGGAAAAGGAGTAGCAAAGAAGAAGCAAGGCAAAGAGAAACTATATGAACTAATGATGTTGACTTATGTTGTTGTATGAATACATTGAAGAATTTGTTGTGATGCTAAATTGTTGTTTAAATGAATTGTTGTGATGTAATGCAAATGAAAGACTCCATGAAAACAAAAACAAGACAAGGCTCAAGGTTGTTGACGAAACAAAGAAAAGATGGCTTTGGAGAGTGAATGTTGCATACATATGCTTGCATTGTTTTCATATGTTGTGTGCATATATTTTTACATTTGAGAGGGCTTGCATTATGTGGATGTGTTGTGATGTTATAATGTTGTTTTTAGCATTATGTTGATATTAGTGTACCTAATCATTATAGATGTCTGAAATAATATGTGGTGGAACACTTATTTATGTTCTAATATTCACAATATGAAGATCCTGGAAACGAATGAGTGCAAGGCAAAGAGTCAAGCCTATTCACTTCATATTCTTATGTGGAATGAAAACAACCAACAAACTATCTTTAAAAAAGATGTGATTTTGGAGGGAAGATTGGTTAGAGAGTTAGAGAATGTGTGAAATCTGATTGAGGTGTTTCTCCTTAGTTACGTGGCACATATGAAGCTTAAGTGAAGAAAATTTGAAAGGAAGAAGAGTAAAAAAATGAAGATGGAGATATGCAGAATTGATGACTAGGTAAACCAACATATTGTTGATTATTGTTTACATCAGGGGATTGTAGTCTCCTTTCAAGTAGTGGTTTGATAAATATCTGGTTGGACTCTTTGATGTAGGAGCCTTCTGTGGGTTGTAGCCTACATAAAATGTATGGGAGTTGGAGCTTCCTTGCATGTTGCAGCTTGCATAAAATTGATGTCGCAACCTCCTGTAGGTTGGAGCCTAGAGAAAATCATATGTAATAAGGAAGTAGGAGCTTTCCTTTGCATAAAAAAAATAACAAAATTGTGGTTTTCTCCCTTTATGAGTTTCCACTTATATCTCGTGTTCATATGTGTTGTTATTATGTGTTTATGTGATGTTTTAGTTTCTTTATTAGTTGTTGTTCACATATTCAATCTGTTGGTCATTATTTGTTAAGTTCATTTAATGTTCTAGTTAATGAGTTTAAAGAAAATAATTTTAATTTCCATGAATGGACTAAACTGATTCACCACCCGCCCCTCTTATTTTAGTCAAGCTTTCATCATCTACATATTGAGATAATTGGTTCATTTTTCTATTAAAGTGTTTTTTTTTTCAATTTTATAATATATTAATTTCTAATACTTCTACCTGCAGATACTAGATTGCAAACTATACGAGAGACTACACAACTCATTTTATACTTGGATATTGTGCCACATACATTTTTATGGAAACATTTATGTTTTTTGGTACCATATTCTTGTCACTGCTAGTAGGAGCGCTCTTTGGAGTAACCAAGGGCATGGCGTATGTTTTATTTACTACAACGGGTGGTGCATCATCGTGTTATTTATTGTGAAAATGGATATGGAGACCCATTGTCTCTTTGGAGTAACCAAGGGCATGGCCTATGTTTTATTTACTACAACGGGTGGTGCATCATCGTGCTATTTATTGTGAAAATGGATATGGAGACCCATTGTTTTTTTTATTGTGACCAGAGAAAATAAGAATTTTCCGAGCTTAGGTATAAGTTTTTTGTACTTTATTAGATGCGTATAGACTATAGGCATATTGACAATAGTGACAGATATGCTAACCTTCCCAATACCCTTTTTTTTTTCTCTGACATCCTATTTAAGCCTTGTTTGTAATTATTAGCTTCTAGTGGGAGAGGGGGCAATTGAAACGAGGTTGTCTTTACATATGTGATTATGATGATTTCTACCAAACTACCTATTCAATAATTTGAATACATGCATTTTTAAGAGACACTTAGTTTAAAATTCTGATGAATTGAGAAAATAGAATGGTTTTGTTAGTAAGTTCTGCATTTCTTTAGTGAAATCATTAAATATCAATAAACAGGATAGAATGTGGACTGATTTTCAGTTGATTATTGGTATCTAACTTTGGTCTTTCCTTGATCCTTCCTTAAACTGTTTAGTAAGTTGGCTATACAATTGATTTGTTACTCTTATTTTTTGTAGGTTGGTCTAGCTCTTGGGAAATTGAGGTCCATGAAAGAGTTTTATGATTTCAAGACATTTGTTGTATTGTTTTTTTATTGGCTTCGTAACTATTGCTCCTACATTTATAAGCAAGAAACATATACATAAATAAAATGGAAATTATCTAAAATTGTGTATAGTTGTCTATGTTATGGTTGGTACAATGGCAATTAATTTGGTTCTTTATCCATCGACTAAAACAACCTAGTCATTGAAAATTGTGCCAATGAGGTGGATTTAGAAAGATTTTGCAAACTTTCTTGAGATTTCATTAATTTTTGTCCTGTGTTTATTGGGTAAGTTTTGTTGATAAGCCATCTTTTTGAACGAAACAACAATCAAGCAATCTGAGGACAACTCTTCTTATGCATGCTTTGTGGCATGTTTTTCTGGTTTGCCCTCACATCTTATACTATTTGATTTGGTGTTCACTATATGAACACACTTAGTTTTTGGATTTAACGGTGAGGGTTGAGAGTATATAACTAGCGCTTTGCTACATATATCAACAAATTGATGATGTTGTTTTTCACTTTAGGCAATTTTAACAATGTAGTGTTAAATTTTCTGAAGTGTTCTTACAATCCAGGCACTTTACAATTTAGTGTCATGCCGACCTCTGAACAATAATGTGATACCAAGGATGCCTGGTCTTTTTGCGTTTTTTTGCATAGTACTTCCAAGTAACATTAATGTTCAATATATACTTTGTCACTTTTCTTTTTAGTTGTCGGAAAACAAAAACAATTGTTCGATGGGAACAAATCTCTTTGAATTCTTCAATTCTATAGCTTGCAGAAAAAACTGGAAGTTTTGGTTGAAGTTCTAAGCAGTTACTAAATAAATATTTCAGTGATTTTATTTTGAATAGTTAACATGGCACGTATTCTCTCTAATTTTCATTATTGTTTTTAAGAAATTTTAAATTTTAATTCTCTTATTAATAGGAATTTCTAATAAAAAAGTTATATAATTAATTATTAGGGAATCTACAAAATCAATAATTTTGTTTACATGATATGGTAATTGAATAATTTTCTTCAAACTTTACAAAATTTAATTGAATTTTTTATTTCCAATTTAAAAAAAAATTAACATAAATATATATTTTAATTTTAGTAAAAAATAAAAAATTGACAATTCAATATATCTGGTACTACTTACATTTTAAAATAAAATCTTTTTTAAACTCCATACTACATGCGCAATATTCATTTATACGTGCCACCAAATGAATTTATTATAAAATAGTTCCAGAATCTCCTTTCCTATTATTATTATTTAAAATTGGATGCATTTATTTCCATCATCGGGCCCGGCTACCACTGCTACAGACTGACCCAGAGTTGAAAAGGGAAGCCCATCACGCCAGACTAAAAGTAAAGACAAAATCAAATATTCAGAGAAATTCTACCTAATAGTTGAATAGCATTTCAATTGAAAGGCGCTTATCCATAATTTTCGACAAGATATGATCTGTACTCCTTACAATCTCATTGGACGCCATTTAAATAAAAAAGGGTCTTTAAAAACAATAAAATTTATTCATAATCTTACGCAAGATATGCTCTTTATCGCGGTAAGTGTTTCCATTTTCCTTATGCGGTGTTGGATGAGATTAAGATTCTGGTTTTCTTGCGTTGTATGAATTGGGTTTAGCCATTGTTACATCCCAAAACACTCCATTGTTTTTTATTCATTCTAGAGAGAGAAACAGTGTTTTTTTCCAGTCAAAAAAAATGTGACATTTTATAACAGAAAATTGTTTACATCATGCAAAATGTTTTTCATTATATGCTTAAGAAACACAATTCTCAGCATGGTGAATAGTATTTTTTCATTATATGTTTAACATATTCATATTTTCCAATTCTTACTGAGAGAGACACAATTCTCAGCATAGTGAATAGTAATGGTAAATGTTAATGGAGTTTAAGTTTTATTAAATTAAAGATATTTATTTTTTTAATTAAGTAGTTAGATTTTGTTGAGCTTAGAGAGTTATTTTTTAGTACAATATAAGGGGAGATGTGTAGGTATGTTTATGCTTAACTTAGAGTTGACGAGTTGACACATGTCTCTTTAAAAATATATATTTTTAAATAAAAAAGAGAGAGCTACAATAAAAAAAATAGAAATGAAGATACATATTTTACTCTTACTCTCAACTATAGGTGATATTTAGAGGTGTCCATGATTTAAACAATTTTTTTAAAAATATTTCAGTAACTGAGTTGATTAAAGTTTTTAATATGTATGTTGATTAATGTATTGTAATGTCAAAATTCATTTATATGTATATGAAGGGAATGCAAATGAAAAAATATTTTAGTGTTGATCATAATAAAATATTTCAATGCTAGAAGAGTAATTAAAACCAACATAGATTCATAAGTAAACATCTAACATGAGCGGAGAGGGATCAAATTTTTTGACCTCTAAATATTTTTTACCGTGCAAAATACAATGTGTTATTTTTTATTGTTTAAATTTTATTTTTAAATATAATATATATAGGATTAAGTAAAAATATAACCATAAAAAACTTAATTTTTTTTCTATATATAAATATATATGAAGTTGATATAGATATAAATTAGTTAACATAGATCGTTTATTTAAATTTCTTGTTGAAATATTTTTAAAAAGTGTAAGATTTACTTATTGACACATTTTTTTATTTTTATTTTTAAAAGCATATTCATTTTTTTTTAATTATAGTGGACATTATTTTTCTATTTAGAACATAATTTTTAAATTTTAATTATATTTAAAAGGGCACGGAAGAACAAACTTACACATCCTCGACAGTAAGACAAAATATCCACTTGAGAGAGATATGTAATGACAAATTAATATGTAGCATTCAAAAAATATATGATATATAATATATGATTAAAAAAACCATATATACATTATATAAAGGAAATCAAAAAATAAAAATTTATAGTGAAAACATTTTAAGCAATTTTATTATTTTATCTTATGGTTATCATTTTTTTATATATTTTTGGTCAATTTTGTTTGAAATAAAGAAAAGATGTGTTCCAATAGTAAATTAAACTGTGTTGCGTACACAATCCAAATTTGGAAATAAATTTTGAATACATTGAATCTATTTTATAAATTCAAAAAGACAATTTAAACAATGAAAAATTACACATATATAAGCAGTGTTAATTAAGGATCAAATTTTTCATGTGCAAACTTTTTATTCAATTTTTCCACTTAAAAAAGTTTACATCTCAAGAAGTTTGATCCCTCTGGAACCCTTGCTAAATCCATAATTAAGAAAAATTAATACTGATTACATTATAAAATGAAAAAGTGATTTAATCTCTTTTAAACTCTTGCTAAATATATAATTAAAATAAATCTACACCGCTATAATAGTGTAAAATAAAAAAGGTACAGCACTCTGTTTGAATTAATTTCCTTCATACCTCTATGTGCCCGTTTAATATGGTATTAGGACCGGCCTAAAGTGAAGAGAGTAGATCACCAACAGAGTGATCACCAACGGTAGCTACCGTTGCCTTGCTTTCAATCAGTTTTTCTTCGGTGTCCATCAATCACCAACAGTAGCTACCATTGCCTTGAGCCGTTCGCAGCCCTATCAGGCTGAGTGGCCATCAACCTATAAGAGCCGTCGTGCTATCACCGATCAAGAGGCGCGTGCCGTCTCCGTTTACAGATCCATGTTTTTACCCAGATCGAACAATCGTTGGTCCGTTTTACTAAGCACATGAGTGGGAAAACTGGTTAAACTTTGAATTTTTTATTTTTATTTTTTCTTTTCCCAAAATTTTTAACACTTTTATTCAACATCAGGTGTTAATTGAAGGGATATGTATATTTTTTTAAAGATAAGGTTTCATGAAATTATTTATTCATTTACTGGTAATTAAAAAAATTACAATTTTATATATATTACTTTTTATTTTTTATAAAGCAGTAATATTAGTTTAGATTTATTATAATTTTGGATTTAAAATTTCTTTCCATTACAAAAGAGATTTGCATCTCGAGAGATTTGATTCAATTCAACTCATTTACAGTTAAGATGAATCTAAAATGGTTTAATTATTAATTACAATTAATTATAATTATAATTATTGATTTTAGTTTTTCTTTTATTTCATTTTTATTTTAGTTTTATGTAATTTTACGAAGTTAAAATATTTTTTTTAAGGAACATAACAACTTTATATTATAAGTAAAATTTGGATCGTTTTGATATTGCATTGTTTATACATGTTCAAAAGATTTCTTTTCTATACCTATGACCTCTTTCACCCACTATCCTATACAATTTTCTACCATATTCCTTGTAATAAACCCGTGAGTCCAAATAACAACATAAATTTGCAATACATCAAGAAAAGACAAAGCAATTCAAATTATCTCGGAATTGATAGTCTAGCTTAAGGATCTACTTACAGTTATTCAACAACATCTTTCTTATCCTTCATTTCTTGTTCAACTATGCTTATGGTCTTCTTCCTTGGTGATTCCTCCATGGTGACCGAGTCGTTGTGATAGCCCTTTTCCCTCGTTGAATTCTTCCTTCTGCTTCTTCAGTCTAATATCGAGAACAACCAATTCAGACTCCATGATTACTTGCATTCTATCAAATTTCCTTTGTAGAAATTCATATTTTTTATCCATCAGTGCCAAAAGTGCCTTCCTTTCCTTATCTTTGATGTTGTTCCATTGCGTCCTGATGTCCAACATGTTCTCCACAGTCTCTAAAATTCTTTCCAACAATTTGTTCATCCTCTCCTACACCTATTCAAGGGATTTCATGTCACTATATGTCAGTATAGTTATCTAGTACAACGAATCACTTCACATAATACTTATTGTATTGGGCTTCCCTATATCTCTTCTTGGTGCTTGCAGTATGATAACCAAGGCAATCATTTCATTAACAACAATGATATATGCTATCCAACTTATTCCTTGAGTTCGTCATTTGAGGACATTAAATTTCATATCTTCCAAATCCATGGCACCAACATTCTAGTTCTCCTGTATTAAATCACTCGGGAAAAAACCTATATGGAGAATTTGTGCATTTAACTCATTTTTGAAATTGTTTTCTTTCCTCTTGAGGGCTATAAGTAACCTTGCATGTAACCACCACACATCACCTTGTAAATGTTCATCTTATTGCCACTTGTCTTTCCACGTTTTTCCATGTTCTAACCAAATGTGAGTACTATCAAGTCACGTGTACTCCGCTATTAAGCCCCATCTATGTGGGGTGTAACTGGGCCATCATTCCTTTCTCCATTTTAATGGGTCAATAAAATTCATCGAGAAACTTAAGTGCTAATATATATTTTTGATCTACCATTAGATTATCCATCGACATAATCCATGGTCGTAGATGTCATTTTGCTCAAATTTATTGACGAGAGAATTATTCCCACAAGTCATGGCAAAGGTAAATAAAATATGTGGCTTTGATCCTCCTCCATCCTTCCTTATCCAAGGTTGCTCCTTTATTCACAAGTGTATTAGTCATGGTGTCTAAATGTGAATATACATGGTAAAATTCAATTTCCTTGAAATGTTGAATTTACAATGCTATCCTTTGAAGCATGGGGGAGAGAGGCATGATAAGGTTTTCTCGAGATTTCCTTACCTATCTCATCACTATCATTGATTTACCAAAGACAAATAGCTTGTGGATTCTTCTTTCTATAACTATTTATAGACCTTGCCAAAAATACAAGTGTTTTACTTGGTTGTTGGTTGAAGTACCCAATCCCCGCACAAATTGTATTTTTAATCATCAAGGCATAAAATAACCCCTCCCACTCTTGCCAACTCGGACCAAGCTAAAATGTTTTATTGATAATTATAATTATTAATTACCTTATTTTATTTTGACCAAGTCAAAATGCTAAAAATTACAACATGTCTACCATACATGGCTAGAGAACGCCTCTCGATCCAAAAATATACACTATAACATTGAGGACAACCAATTTAGCCTAGCCATTCTCAAAGTCAGAGTGGGAGTAGAAGAATATGGATGGATAAGTCTAAGGTACAATGCCACTAATACAAAAAAAAACATGGACACTCTAAAAGTGAGTGCATAAATAAGAAGTTAGATATGAGCAAGGGTAGAGCTAATGTATCTAGCATGAAGAAGGGACATCTAAATCAATTCTTCTCATGGAAAACTACTGAAGAAGATCAAAACAATGATCTTTGGTTTCTAGAAATTGGTTATGAACCATGCGCCCAAAAATTGATAAGAAACCAATAATTGTAGTTGTCTTTAAGGGGGAAACTTCATCTTGCAATGAATATAATGTGAAAAACAAGATTTTATGAGCCTAAAACTAGGTCTCCATGGTATACATATAAGAGAGAAAAGGTACAATTATAATGAAATGGGGCAATGAAATGCTTTGACATATATAAAAATATAAATGTATCACTCAATGTTTACGGACTAATAAAGGGCCTTAGATTTAACATGGATATTATATAAGGATTAACATGCCCCTCCTCTTCAAACTAGTGTTGTTCTACACACATGACTATCTGTGGGTGTTTCTACATGAGTGAATCATTTTCCCATATTACTTCTTCCACAAGGAGGTTCTTTCATTTGAGGAGATACTTGGTAATTTATTGGTTTCTTAGTTGCTTAATCCTTGTTTCTAGGATCACTTCTAGTTCTAGTATGATTTCTCTTCTTCATTAATATTTAATAAAATAGTTTGGAATGTGACCTAATCACCAATTACCTTTTGTAAGCAAGAAACATGGAAGAATGGATGTAGATGTGAATATGGAGGAAAATCTAATTTATAATACATACTTCCAATCCTCTGTAACACCTTATAACAACCATAATATCTCAATTCTAATTTTTTATCCTTATTTTGTTGCTTGAGGGGTGTCATTTAATATGATTGTAGTATCAAAATACCCTATCCCGCACTTCTAATTCCCTTTCACTACAATGATAATCTATTTTTTGTTTCATCTTATTTTGTAGTATAACTAAGTTGTCCTTGAGTACTTTAATAACCCCTTATTGTTGTTGTTGTATGTGGTTCTCCACTACTTGGGCCTTTATAGTTCCTTTTAATGATGATGTGATGGATGGAGGATGATATCCAAAAAATTCCATAAATGGTGATATTTTTTATGAAGTATGGAAGGATGTTATGTACCACCATTTTGCCAAGGGAAACCCTTGGACCTATTATTTATGTTTGTTAGAAAAACTTAATGTAGATATCCTTCTGAACATTTATTCACAATATTAGTTTTCCTATGAAATTGAGGATGGTAATATGAGTTATGAGCCAATTGAATACCTAAACAAGAAAATAGTTTAGCACAATTTTTTTTGTGGAAAATTGGATCTCTATCGCTTATAATAATCTTCAGTATTCCATGAAGCTTTTAGATTCTTTCCATGATTTGACCTTCACTATACTTTCTTTAAAAGGATGAGAAATATAGAAAAAATGGTTGTACTTTGTGATTTGATCTACCACTACCATAACGAGACTCTTTCCTCTAAATTTGGATAAGGATATAATAAAGAAGTAGCACATTGAAACTTCTTCTGAACACTAGATTGGTATGGCTATTCGTTAAAGGAGCATTGGGATCTTGAAATTGTCTCCATTGTTTTGTTGGAAAACAACACATTTCTCCACAAACTTTTATGCATATTTTTTAAGACCTTCCCAAAAATAATATTTCTTGATCATATGGTATGCCTTCAAGAAAACTGAATGTCCTCCTAAAGGAGCAGTGTCTAATTAAAACTGATTTTTTATTTGAGTTAAGAATGCTTACATAATTATAATTTATTTTTATACCACAACAAATCATTATTCCACATAGTTTTTTCTACTCCATCAAAACTCTCCTATAATTGTTGAATGATTTTGCATACCTTCTCATATTTCTTCTATTTTATCCTTTCTTTCTCCACCAATACAAATTATGAAATGGAAATAGCACATAATACACCCTTTGTGTCTTCCTCTTTCCTCAAGGGTGCATCTGCCACACTATTTTTTTCACCTTTTTTTAAGTTCATAACCCAACATTTTTGTAGCCCATTTGTTTCTCTTCTAAAGTTAGTCTTTGTTTCAATAAGTACTTCAAATTATCATGATTTGTTTTTACTTTGAAGTATCTTCCTATAAGGTATGGATGCCATTTCTTAACTGCATGTAGTCTGGACAACATTTCTTTTTCATTGATGGGCCTGAGTAATTGTTTCCTTTAAGTTGGCTACCTTCAAAGGAAATGAGCCTCCCTTCTTGCATCACAATTGTACTAATGACATGCTCTAAGCCATCACACTGCATAATGAAATAGTTTTTTTAGGTGCCACTAGGATGGGAGTAGTGCACATAGCCACTTTACAAAAATTTAAATCCTTGGTTACTTATTTAATTCAAGGAAAGTCTTCCTTCTTCATTAATTATGTTAGAGGTATTGTTATTTGACCATAATACTTAACAAATGTTTGGTAATATTTTGTTAATCCTAAGAATCCTCTCAGTTTCTTTAAGGTTTAGGATATTAGCCTTTTCTCATAGCTTTGATTTTGTTAGGATCCACTTTGACACCCTCATGTGATACAATATGACCAAAATATTCCACTTCCTGAACCCCAAAGGCACACTTGGAATGTCTTGCATAAATTTTTTTATCTTCCAATAGTTTTAAGACCTTGTTAATAAGTTGGACATACCCTTCCTAAGATTTTTCATAGTTTAGTATGTCATCAAAAATTACTAACACAAATTTTCTAAGAAAAAATTTGAAAATCGAATTTATCAAATTTTGAGATGTTGACATTGTATTTGTAAGACCAAATGAAATAACTAAAAACTTGTAATGACCTTCATGTGTTATAAACACTATTTTGGGAATGTCTTCTTCCCTCATTTTGATTTGATGATATATAGAGTAGAGATCCATATTAGTAAAGAAAATTGCTCCATGAAATTAGTCTAATGATTAATTAAGGATAGGAATAAGAAATTTATCTTTGATTGTCATTTTGGTGAGTTGTATGTAATATGGGCATGTATCCATGAACCATTATTTTTATAACCATCACCATTAAAGAAGAGAAAACACTTTGGATGGTTTGGATGCCAACCTATAACATTTCATGAAACATATGCTAAATATCACTCTTCAATGCATATGGATATGTGTAATGCTTAATGGTATGCGGTACACTCTACGTTGTAAATGAATACCATGATCATAATATCAAGTAGGTGGAAGACTGTAGGAATATGTATAAAAACCTTGAAATAATTGTTGATAAAATTTTGGAGATCCAATGGGGCACATGAAATGTATGAACATATAATGAACACAATTGCACAAATAATCCTTGATGTCCCATTTTCAGCAAAATTTTCATGCTATTAGACATTATAACATTCATATTTTCCCTTGGGTACATCTAAAATCTCATTTTCTTCTAAAGAAAATATTATGAAAATGTCTCGAAAATAAATTGTCATTGTTCGCAATGATTATAATAATTGGATCCCTATTATAAGATTAGCACCAACCATTTAGATTGCAATCATAGAAATATCAAAAAAATGCTCCACCATATTATTCATCTTAACACTATGGCACTTCCATGAAAAAATTATGGTACCTCCATTTGTCATAATTACTTGAAATTATGGTGTTGGATTACTAATTTTGGCCAATGCATGACAAGATGTTGTTGGAGAAAGCTCTTCTAGCTCTAGTTGTTATGATTGTTCCACTTCTTGATCTTCTTCATCTTCATATTCTATGTGTAATAATTTATTCTCATTGCATTTATAGCTCTTAGTAAACTTGTTTTCGAGAATTAAACATAATCCCTTTTCTCTTATGTCATCCATTTACCGAGGAGTCATCCTTGTTAGTTTAGGAGAGGGAGCATGATTTTCTCTATGGTTATTACTAACCAATTTTCTAGGTGTCATACTTTTACTTTCAACTTTCCTTGCTAGACTGAAAGCATGCTCTACAAATTTAAGTTCAAAGAGATGCACCCCATGTTGGATGTTTTCCTTTAAACTTACCATAAAGGTATAACAAATTATCATCTAAATCTTTTTTTACCTTAAGAATTCAATTTTGGAATTGTGAAATATGCTCTATAACTAGATTCGTTTTCTCAAAGATTTACCAACTAACTAAATAATGTATTTCTCTTAATATCCCCATAATGTGTTGTGAATTCCCTTGTAGAAATGGACCAAGGTATAACATAATCTTTTTTCCTTTCACAAAGCCATTAATACCATGGATGTTGGTCTTTTCTTAAAAACACGGATGCAATATTTATTCTTTGTAAGGATAAAACTTGGTGTAGATCAAATTATTTCTCCCTCTGATATATCCATGTTATCAGATCCTTACCATTAGAATCCTTCATATTGACCTTTGAAATGTAGTAGTTCCTTGCTCTTGACTTGAAGGCCTGATCATATGGATCTTGGATTTAAAATTAATGATTATGGTTCTGTGATTCAATATTTTTCTCTCCCCATATGGGAGTATGTCTCAACACCTTCTCCTTCTGTTCATGATTCCTTGGGATCTCCACATGTATTTTATAAGTACCTTTAAATATAATCATTTGTAATTCTTTTATTTCTTCCATGATGATGTGGAGTACCAAGGAAGGTATGTTTCAATGGTCATTTTGGTATCTTTTCATCAGAACTCAAAAGTCTTTTGCATGAGAAATCTAGATAATGATAAGAATTTATAACGAAACACGAGAGATTAATGAAAATCACTGAGAGTCGTCATTTCTATGTGCAGGAGGGAGGAAATACGGGAGGTGGCCATTCCAAAAGTAAAGACAAGGATGAGCTAACTGATGTCCCTTTGACGGAAGACCGGAAACGAACTAGATCACAACGAATCAACCCAAGAAAGGACGCGGAGATACCAGCACGAAACAGAAAAGGGAAGAAGTAACGCAGTATTAATGATTCTGTGAATCCCTCAGGATCTGAGATCCTGAGGGATCGCTATTTTACCTATTTTCTGTACCTAGATATCTCCGCCATCTTCCCTATAAAAGGGGTAGCACTGTTGGCTTCAGAGAGGATCTTTTGGGGGTGTAATTTCTTTTAAGGAAGATCAGGACTATGATCTTTATGTTTGGTTGAAGACTTGAGTTCCTGTAATTTTATTGCATGCTTTAATATAGACTTGTTCAATCTTTTATCTTTGAGCCTGGATCTATCTTAAGCGGTGTACCCCTGAAGGCTAAGGGCCCGGCCCTGGAGGACACTTTCTCTTGTATTATTACGTGTGGTTTCCGTGTGGTTTGTTCATAGACGTACTCTGGTAATCTATTGTGTTTTGAGAATATTCTATTACATGCTCTGTTGTGATTAAGTCATTTCATGTTCTTGAACTTTATATCGATGCTATGTTATTTTACCAATTCTTTAAGCATTGATTAATCCCTACAGGACACTGTTACTTTATTACAGAATTCTTCACGATTGTGTTTTGCATTATAACAAGTCATTTCGAAAGATCTGTTTTACATGGGTATTGAATGTGACTATTCTTTATTATGAGATACAGTCGTATGTGTTTTAACAGAAGCAGATTAAGTATGGTGTGTTTCTAAGGTTCTATAGTATTGTTCCATCATATAAGATTGAGGGATTGGTGTTTTGATTGGCATGGTTAAATAGAGTTGCAGCTTAAAGAACTCAGTTATTACTTATTTCGATTACTTTTCTATTCTTGAACTGCTGTTCCATTTACCTGCTGTTCCATTTATTTGCTGTTCCATTTATTCACTGTTCCATTTCAATTTGTTGTTCCATTTTTAGATTACTAATTTGTTGTTTCTTGAGGATGGACATAGGTTGTAGAGGACCCCAGCATCTGCTACTTGGTCCCCAGACCTCTGATCTACTCCCGTCAGTTATGAAAGGGATGTGTTATTGCTACCAAGCCCTTGGCTGATGTGTTGTTCCATTTCATTATCACTTCTTTTATCTGCTGTTTCATTTCTAATCATTAAGAACGATCCTAGGCTGTAGTGAGCCCAACATCTGCTATTTGGCTCCCAGACCTCTGATCTATTCTCATTAGTTATGAAAAGGATGGGTTATTGCTACTGAACCTTTGGCTGATGCAATACTTGGTGTGATTTAGTCCTTTGAAGTAGTTAAGTTGGAGACTTGCATTAGTTTACTTTTGTAGTTGTAAATAACTATACTACAAGCATTACTCTGGCAAATGCTAGCCTCAGATTGAGACACCCTTTGAAATAACCAGACGATCCCGGATTGACATATTAATGTGAGGTAACTAGAGGTGAAATAGACCCTTTTTATATCTCTACATTTTGGCGCCGTTGCCGGGGAAGGAGTGTAGCCATTTGTCTTTTTCAGAGTAGTGTACGAACCTGCTAGGGAAGAATTGGGTTTTGAAAATGGAAGGTAAGAACCTACATGCGGAGCATGTAAAAGCCCTGCTCCTTTGCCCACTTTCCTGCAGATTTGTTGTTATCTGCTTAAAATTTAGTAGTTAAATTGAGTGCATGACTAAGCAGAAAAAGCTAGAGAAAAATCCCAAACCGTTAAAAAAACCAGAAAAAGCTAAGGGACTGGTGACCCTTGGTCGATCGACATACATAGACGAAATCTATAAGAAAGCCGAATCTCAGCCTTCAGTAGGACCCAGGAAAGTTACTTCCAAATAACCTACTAGTTCCCTTCAGGCCTCAGGCTCACCATCTGAAGCCTTTGCTGAGGTGCATAGTCAGACTGACGAACAGGACTTTCAAGAAATTGAAAATTCTATTCCAGAACGACTGCAGGAAGGGAATCTAAGCAATCTTTGTGAAGGAGAAGGAGAAACAGGGGAAATTGGGGAGCCAAGATCTCCTCCTAGGATAATTCAGCCATTAAATAGCCCAGACAAGGGGAGCGCGGTAAAAATTATTATTAAAGACACCCTATTTCCTGAGACAAAAATTCCAGATAGAGGAAGTGCTATTAAAACTGTTCCTGTTGAAAATATTCCTCCTCAACCCAGGAATACCCTCTTAGATCTTCCGAAAGGTTATTGGCATATATTTGACCCAATTGCTCAAAATCCACCAAACACCCAAACCTCTGCATTACAATACCCCATAGTGGATTCCGCAGAAAATGCTCCTATGAAAGCAATCCCCCTTCAACACATTCCTACATTTCACGGACTTACATCAGAGGACCCCGATGCATTCTTATTTGAATTTGATGTGCTATGCAGGGGATATGATTACACCACTGACCCCCAGGAATTAAAATTGTTCCCCGCCACTTTGAAAGGGGCAGCTTTAGGATGGTTTATGGGTTTAGGTGGTGGAGTTATAAATAACTGGGAACAAATGAAAGAATCTTTCCTAAAGAAATATCAAGATTATTATAGGTCTAGAGAACTGAAAGATGAAATATTTCAGATGATAGCTAGACCAAATGAAACATAAGAAGAATACGTGGAATGTTTCCAGTATAATCTGCAAAGATCCCCTTATGCATCGTTCCCATTGCCTGATAATGTGTTGAAAACAGCATTAATAAGGGGCATGAAAGAACAATGGATTGAAACATTAAACATTATGGGGAAAGGGGATATATATCAGGAAAGTTTTGCTGACATAATTGATTTATGTATCAGGAGTTCGAGAGGCAGTACACGAATCAAACCAGCAGAACATGATCGATTTGCACGGGAAAATAAAATTTCATCAGAAGGAGTAACACGTGCGGAAATTGGGAATTTACTTGAAAATTTTAAAACTGATATACTAGGAACATTGACTACACAATTGGATGTTTTGCAGGCTAAGCAGAAACAAATGGAGGCAGAATAGAATTTAGCAATTTTCTGCCCCAGATGCAGGAAGAAGCATAGCCATAAGGAATGCCCACTAGATACAGTTCAGACATGCGCCATTTGCACAAGGGATCACTCTACAGAAAATTGTCCCTCATTACCTGGACTGAAAGCGGTATATAAGGAAGCGGAAGAAGAACCAAAAGCAGTGTATCTACTTAACCAGCGTCGTCAGTGGTAGCCGTGACAAACTAGTATGTTTTCAGACCCAGCTTCTTCTTTTCAGTATCCGCAATACAATACTCAACAGTATAATACATGGAAAAGTTAGTTTCAATCCCCATTTCCAAATTGGTCATCATAGTCATACCCTTCTGCAAACCCGTGGCTAAATCAGATAAGCCAATCTGGCTGGTCGAATCCTCCTTATCCCCCACCATACTGGCAAAACAACCCTTATCCACCGCAATGGACTCCCCCCACTTCACAAAGTTCATGCTGGCAGAATAACTGGCAGAGACCAACACAGCAGCCAGTAGGAAACATTCCTTTCCCTCAACCTACACTACCAGCTTTACAGCAAAACCCCCAATCTAATCTCAGACCCCAACTCCCAGCCTAGCCCAATCCCAATCCAAATAACGGACTGGTCCAAGCACTCCAAATTTTAGAAACACCAGAAGAGGGACCCGATCTGAGGGAGTACAATGATCTGCAGTTAAGATCTAGGCGTATCATTCAAACAGAGGGAAACAAAACAGTTTAGATTGAAGATCAATTACCTAGAGAACAGCTGTCACAAGAAGAGGATGAAAACAGGCAACAAACTCAGAATCAAGCAACTACATCCTCTCCCCCGTTCCCAGAACGTTTAGTCATACCTCGACCTATACAGCAACCTAATTTTGACATTCTCAGAGAATTACAAAATTTGTACATAAAAATCCCGTTCCTTCAGGCCATTCAGGACATCCCAATATACGCTAAAACTATTAAGGAACTGTGCATAAAAAGACCAAGAAGGAATGTAATAGATAATCCAAGAGTTCAAGTAGTCGGCACTTTATCTGACCTATTATCAGGAAAGGAAACACCTATTAAGTATGAAGACTGTTACACAGTAATTTGTCACCATCCCTGTTACTCCTCTTGTCGTACCTTGGAGGACCCATCCCGGGAGTTATAAGAAGTGACAAAGTCTAAAATCACTTGCATTATGTTCCCCTGAGTATATACTCCATGTTCCCTGAAGACATCTTCTGCAGATTATCCCTGAAAAGTGATCTTTTTCCATTGGCGCAAGTTCACAGTATTCTACCCGCGCCAATGGTGGAGATCCTCAAAAGAGGGCGCGACCATTGGCGCCCTATCTTAGAGCAACAGTCGCGCCAACCAAATTTAGTCGTGCTTTTTGCCTTAATGCACGTCTGACTGTTGTTTCCTTCATTACATGGAGCTTTTCTGAGGATAGAAAATCAGTCTTTTGTCGAGCTTTATCCATCTTTATGGCTTTTGCTAATCCGCGAAAGGTGTCCAGGTTCATTGCATCCTCCTCCCTTCTCCATCTATATAAGCTTGTCATTATGCATTAGACAAGCTAGAGTGTTGGTGTTAGTGTTATGCTAGTGATTTGGTGATTGAGTCATAGTAGTGATGATTATTGGTCATGGAGTGTTAGATGTTGAGTTCTTGGAGGAATGCTAGTGAGTGCTAGAGAGGTTATGCTGCCGGAGAGGAGATGCATGTCAAGACACATATAGTTATTCGCCCAGCCAGGAGAAGGGTCGACGTCAGAAGGGTTGATTTATTTCCTTTCTGACTGAAATATAGTTGTGCCTTGGTAGTTTCTATGTTGGTATCTGTCTCTTCCTTTGCATGTGCAAGTGTTCATTTATGATCTGTTGGAGCAAGGGAGCGAGGATATCAACTCTGCTTCAATCATAGCGTTGGACTCCAGGTTAGTCTTCTTGATTCACCTTTGATGCATAACTAGGAACTTGCGTAGCAGCGTGGTTTGTTTGTGGCTAGTTCTGTGATAGGCTAGTGGGATCGCCTCTGTCCGCAGAGGGGATTTACCTTACCAACAAATTGGCGACTTCGCTGGGGAGTAACTCTTGATTTCTGTCTTGCATGTTAATTTTCTTCTGCTTGCTTGAGTGCATGAGCTTCCTGAGTCAGTTTTGAGTTGATTCTTTACTGTTTGACCCATCTGAGCACTTTCAACCCAACCTGAGGTCGTATCATTCATTTTTCTAGTTGGCAAGCTTAATTGGAGCGGTTATTTCTCTGACAATCGCGCCAGTTGGCGCACATTGCTCAAGAGCAGCTCGCGCCAATCCTGTGGTAGCGCAAGTTGCAGGCTGACAGTCGCGCCAGCTCTGTAAATTTTGCCTGTGTGTGGGTGGAAAGCTCATTCAGTCTCTTTATATATCTCTTTCAGCCTCTGGAACTGTGTTGAACCAATGCTTGACTGGTCTTAGCCTGTATCCCTCAGCTGTTTGCTTATTTCTAGTGACTTTGCATGTCTAGCCTTCTGTGGGAAGTTTCGGTCTCTTGATTATCCAGTCAGCTTGTTGATTGTGTTCTGCACTTATTCAGTGATTTGTTAAAGCTTGATCTTCTATACTCTGAATACTTCACTTCTAGCTTCTTTGGATTTCACTAGTCTTTGTGTTTTTCCTTGCTTGCATGGTTCATTTTGTGTTTTAGGATTGGTTCTATTTCATTGACTGAACTTGGATTGTGCATATCTCTTAGAATTTGTTTACATGCATCATGCCATCTTAAAGGAAAGAAAAAAAAATCTCCTGCATCATAGTAGTTAGCATTTATTGTTATTTGTTGCTATTAAAAAGAAAAAGACAAAATTTCGTTTCTTGTTATTAGCTGCATTAGGATCTTTGTTGAAAAAGATCTCAACCCTCCTGCAGATAGAATTCATTGAATCAAATGATTTAATTTTGGCATATAGTTTGCATGTAAGAAGTTTTTGAGATATCACATACGGTAGGACCAAAAAACTGAAACATAATCAAAGATAAACTTTAAAATGAACTCAATGAACAAAACAACGCATTGGAACATAACGCAAACACTCTAGAGGTCTAGGTTAGAGACGTGTTCCGGCGTTTTTAAACCTGGTAGTTTATCGTTGAGTGGTTGGGTGATTTCCTCCACGGTGAAACGATAGGTGCCAATACGGACTGTGCTCCCACGTACCGTCGAGTATATATTGGGAGACCCCTATAGGAATAAAGCCTTTATCCATAGGAAGCTGTGTCAGCCGCCCTACGATTCGCAATGCAGTGAACACAACATTCACGAAGATCGACCACCCGTACCTTAAAAAGTATTTTGTGGTTTTGCGAAAAGTTTGGCACACCCTCTACCTAGAATTCCAGAGCAGTCACTTTTGATCCTTTTCGGACTCCCTAAACGAAAAGGTGCCTGTGAGCGTCTTGTCACTTCGTGCTCATTAAATATTCGAAGGAGACTAGAGTCATCTTTTATCCTTTTCTCGACTCTTAAAAAATGAAAAGGTTAAGTTCAGTGTCTTAAAATTTATTGGCCACGATAACATCTACCCAATTAGCTTTCGTTTGTGTCAGTCTGAAGTAGGAGTTATCTCGATAAACTTTTCAAGTTTCATCCTGGCAGAATTACCAGTTTCGTCTTTTACCGAAACACCGGTGGTAAGTCTTCCTGTGGTTCTAAGTATACAACCACTTAGTTCTCGTGCCCCGGGTGACGAGACTTTCCAGTTTCATTGGAACCCTACGTGGGAACCTTTTGAGGGCGGTATCCCTTTTTGGGACCATCCTTCTCTTCGTGGGTCAGTCCCACCAGTTTCATCCGACATGGATGATTTGTCTCCTACAACGACCGATGAGTCCGTTGCAACGAGCGGTGACATTCCCACCTCAACGGACCCTATACATGTTAGTAGTACGCCTACTACTACAAATTTACCACTGGATTATAAAGCTTTGAGAGATGCTACGCCTTCTGGAACTCCGTTCACAGGTCCCATGTGGTCATCACACGCTTTTCTTACTACGAAGCCTTTTACTCCACCAAGTCGCAGTCTATCTGTTACCTCCGTCACAACCGCTCCAACGGTATGTGCAGCCCCCTTGACTTCTATTTATAGTCGTCCCTCAGCCTCTTTGTTTGAAGTTTTTGACCCCATGACAAATGTCCCAATGCAGGAGCCATATGATCCATATTTGTCATCTCAACCGGTTGTTGAGGTATCGGTCCCATTGTCAATTGATTGGACCTCCACCTCTTTCCATGGTGGTCAAGTTTTATCCGCGCAATCTCCAATACAACCCCCTCAAGACCAACTAGGGCAATCTGTTTATGGAAACCCTTTCGTCACTGCTGCTCCTTTTTCCTCTTCTTATACGCAACCTTCTGGTAGCTCAGGTCAGTCGTCTTTTCAACAAGTCCAACCTGGTATCCAGCAAGGCTATCCCGTTGGACAAAGTGGTCAACAAACTATTCACCCAAACCAATCCAATGTCCAGTATAGTCCAATGTCTGGACAAGGTACTCAACCACCCGGTCAACCTACTGTCCAGTATTCACAACCCTCTGGCCAGATTGGTCAGCCTCAAACACAGTTAGGCCAACCAACTACCCAGTCTCCTCAACCATCTAATCTGCCAGGACAACCTTCAACTGCGCAACAACAGTTCCAGCAGGTAGGCCAACCTCAGTATCAGCAGGTACAACCTTCTGGACAGATCGACCAACCTCACCATCAACAAGGTTTTCCTTCTGGCCAGATAGCCCACCCTATAGGACAGTCTATTGGCGCTGCTCAATCCGGTCTGTGGCCCCAAATGGGACCCCAATACCCATCTGGTCTTCAAATGCAGGCTGGGTCTCAATCACAAACTTTTTATCCAACCCAGCCTGGTCCTTCAACTCAATTCGGAGCCCCACCACTGTATGGCTACCAACAACCTCAAGGGCAATTTTCGTTTGCCCCGTACCAGAACTACCAGCAACCGCAAGCAAATCCCTCGCAACCTTATCAACAGAAATACGGCACACCTGCAGCATCATTTGGTAATCCTTATGCTGGGGGGCACTATACAAATCCCTACGGCCAATCCACTACGGGGCCAAATCCTTCCGGACAAACTCTATGGGGGCAACCACCACCTGGGTGGAACCCTGGTGCTCCACCCTACCAACAGCCCCAGATGCCTTTCAATCCTCAATTACCATTCTTAGCGACTTTGGAATTACCAGATGTATCCAAATTAACCAATGATCCTATTCTTCATAATCCTTATTGGCCTCCAGTTCCAACTAAAATACCTGGTGACTGTCCAAAATTCGATGGTAAAGCCAATGAAGACCCACAAGCCCATGTTATGACCTATCATTTGTGGTGTTCATCTAATTCATGGCTTGACGATTCAATTCGGCTTCGCCTTTTTCAAAGGACTCTCACTGGCTCTGCCGCTAAGTGGTATATCGAACTTCATCGCGGGTCTTTTCAAGATTTCAATTCCTTGGCTATGGCATTTATCACTCACTTCCAGTTACCTGTTCGATACGAAACGGGTACTCACCTCCTCACTTCCTTAAGACAAACGACGGCTACGCATATCTCTGATCATATCCATGAATGGAGACGGCGTAGACGTATGATCAAATTTTGGATTCCCGACCAGCTTCTTACCGATTGGTTTACGACTTCGTTCGTGCCTCCGATAGCTCGGGATATCGCCATGGGGGCGTGTGTCACTGAAGAGCAAGCTATTGCTCGGGCTCAGTACCTTGACTTGGTTTATTCTCAGTCAGGTACATTATATGATTATCTGCCTGATGTCCCAAGACAAGGACCATCTAAAGCCCCGCCAACACCCACTGTTGACGGTATCATTGGTTCGGTTAATTCATCCTCAAAGAAAAGTTCGACGAACCCTACGAAGCAAAAAACATCTGCTTCGAATGGACAACCTTCCCAGGCATCGCCAGGTTCGAATGTTACTTCTGAGGTTAATGCCGTCCAATCTAATATGGCAAACAAGGCTTCGAAAGAGAAGAAAAGAGGGAAAGCGAAAAATAAGACGGAGCAACCTAAGCAGGAAACCCCGGAACCTCAACCTGAGGACGGCGGTAAACGCAAACCCAAATATCCTTGTCTTATTTGCGATGAAAATCACTTTACCAAGGATTGCCCGAGGCGGTCCGAAGTTAGTCGTTTATTAAAAGGCACCTCTGGGACTCCTGCGGTGCTCAAGGAGCCCTTTCCCACCCAACACACTCAAAAAACTCAAATGGTGGCTGACCCTACTCAGCCTCCCTTTTCCTTTGGTTCTCAAGTGTTTATGGCTAGTACAATACCCATTAATATCAGTACTCGAACGAAGGATTATTCGTCATCTGCCGGGAAGGAACCTGAGGTTCCCCCAAGTGCTCCCCCGTTCAGTTCAGGTCCGCTCCACATTGAGAGACCTACCACTGAAACGCCTTTTCGACCCCCTCCAAAAGGAGTACTCCGGAAATCCTCGTATAATCCGAATGCTCGTGCTGCACAGCACTACAACATCGTTGAGGACTTAGCACAGACTCCGTCGGCTATGTCCGCTTTAGAGGTTCTCCAGAGTTGCCCTTCGCAGAGGAAGTCCATGCTATCTTCCATTGGGGGCATAGACTCGGCCGATTCGGATTTAATAACCTTTGACTTAGAACGCCACACTCTAAGACTACCTCCCCAAATCACCTTCCTCATACAGGTAATTATTGATTCCAAGACGATTCATCGTACAGTTATTGATGAAGGTGCCTCAACTTGCATCATGTCTGTTGCCTGTTGGAAAGCGATTGGATCTCCGACGTTGAGCCAATCTCCCACCACCTTGGAAGCTTTTGATGGAAGAGCGTCCCGTCCTTACGGTATACTCCAATGTTTACCAATCTCTTTGGAAGGGAAGACAGTCGAGATGGAAGTTGAAGTCGTTGATGCTACTCTAACCTACAACCTCCTTCTCGGACGTAGCTGGATATACGCAATGCAAGCTGTTGCTTCATCTTTCTTCCGAATCATCCGTTTTCCTCATCAAGGGAAGATCGTTACCGTTGACCAGCTCTCCTTTTTTGCTTCCTCTTCCGAAGGCACCATCCCGTTCGTGGACCATACTTCCAAATTACCTAAGACTCTGGGAGCTGGACTTTTCAAAGATCCTGATCTTATGGGTGTTTTTCCACTCCCTCCTATAAATGTCGCCTCTGTCAATATGATCGCTACTGGCTCTGATCCGCGGCTCGTACGCCCTACAGACCAAGTAGATTCCTGGGGTGACCAGATGCCATTGAGTCCCGCCGAGTTCAATTATGTTGAAATCATTGCTGCCTCGGCTCCCTCCTCTACGCTTACTCCATCCTTAGGACTTCTAGATAAGGCTTCTTCGAATTCTCTAGGAGAAATATTCCTCTCCGATGAAGCTATTATTGAGACTATGTCTCTAAAGGAACCTCCCTGGTATAGTTCTCACCATCGTTCCTCATTTCTCCCTGCCTCGCAGCATTTCCTGACATGCCTCGAACGGTTTGCTCCTTGTCTACCATCACAAATCCTTCAAATGCCTATTCAAATTGATCAGGTTTTTTCTGAAGGAAATATGGCAAACATTACACGAACCCAACCCCTCGACATCTCTGTTAAACTCGGGATAGTCGAGCATCTTCATATCGGAGTCACTTGTACTCCAGAGGAGATTCAACTTTATTCCGAACTCTTTCGCGAATTTCGTGATGTTTTCGCATGGTCCTATGAAGAAATGCCTGGCATTGATTCTAGCATAGTGATGCATGAAATAATCACGTACCCAGATGCTAAGCCTGTTCGTCAACGTCTACACCCTGTACATCCTAGGAAGGTTGCAGCGATTAAGGCAGAAGTAGAAAAGCTTCTTAACGCCAGTTTTATTTACCCTATTCCTCTTACAGATTGGGTCTCTAACATTGTCCCTGTAACTAAAAACAAGGTACAATTCGGGTTTGTGTTGATTACCGTGATATAAACAAAGCCTGTCCTAAAGATAATTTTCCCACACCATTCATTGATCAGATCATTAACGAGTGTGCCGGCAGTGAAATATATTCTTTCATGGACGGTTTCTCCGGTTATAACCAGATCAATATTGCTCCTGTTGATCAACACAAAACGGCCTTTATTTGCCCATGGGGGACTTTTGCCTATAAGAAGCTCCCTTTCGGTCTTAAAAATGCCGGTGCTACCTTCCAGCGCGCAATGTCTTATGCATTTCATGACATTCGGCATATTGTGCAACCTTATCTGGATGATCTTCCTGCTCATTCAGCTAAACGTGAGGACCACCCTAAACACCTTCGCGAAATCTTTCTTCGCTGTCGGTACTACCGCATCCAGCTAAATCCCCACAAATGTGTCTTCTCCGTTGAATCTGGTAGATTTCTCGGTTTTATCGTTTCCAAAGAAGGCATCCGTTTGGATCCCCTTAAAGTCGAAGCTATCGTCAATCTCCCTCCCCCAAATTCTTTGCATCAGTTACAAAGTTTGCAGGGGAAAGCCAATTTTTTACGCCGTTTTGTTCCCAACTATGCCGAAGTAGCTAAAGGTCTTACGCGATTACTGAAGCGTGATATCCCTTTCCATTGGGATGCCACAACTCAGGAATCTTTTGAACGTCTCAATAGTTTACTTGTTTCTGCTCCATTGCTTCGTCCTCCGGATTATTATCGTGACTACACCTTGTATCTAGCTGCCGTCGATACCACTATCGACATGGTTCTTGTCCAAACTGATGATGATAACACTGAACATGTTATTTACTATCTCAGCCGCAACCTTTTAGATACGGAAACTCAATATGCTTATATCGAAAAGTTGGCACTAGCCGCGGTTTGTGATGTACAACGTTTCTGTCATTATATTCTTTTGCGTACTACTACTGTCATTTCTGACTGCAACCCCATGACGTATATATTGTCACGCCAGTTACTGGGGGGCAAATACTCAAAATGGATTGTTATCCTCCAAGAGTTTGACTTGGAATTTACCACTGCCAAGTCTAAGAAATCCCTTGTGTTCGCTGAGTTAACTTGCTCTTTGCCATCGTCTTCCTCAACCTCTCCTTCAGAAGACCAAATACCAGATGAAACCCTGTTCCTCATTAGCACCCTCGATCCATGGTACGGAGATATAATCACATATCTACAAACGTCCTCCTTCTGCCCAGGTCTGTCTAAAGACGCTCGGCGGAGGATTCGTCATCAATCTCAACCCTACCGTATCATCGGAGATACATTATATCGTCTTGGTGCAGACTCCGTTCTCCGTCGTTGTCTTACTCTAGAGGAAGCTGAACGGGTTCTAAATGACTGCCACTCTGGCGCTTGTGGCGGACATATGTCCGGATATGCTACAGCCCAAAAAGTCCTTCGTGCTGGCTATTTTTGGCCCTCTATTTTCAAGGATTGCATCCTTGCCATCCGGTCTTGTCATGAGTGCCAAATATACCAACGTAAAATGCGAGCGCCTTCTGCCCTGTTGCACCCTGTGGTTTCCGTCAGCCCTTTTGCAAAATGGGGCATTGATTATATGACCTGTAACCCTCGCTCGGCCGGGGGGCATGGGTTTGTCATCGTTGCCGTCGACTACTTTACTAAATGGGCTGAGGCGATGCCTACATTAACTGAAGACGGTCACACTGCGGCGCAATTTTTATTCAATCATGTTATTTCGCGATTCGGCGTCCCTCAAGCCATTGTCACTGATCACGGAAAGAATTTCTGTAATCATATGATGTCGGAATTAACAACCCAGCTAGGCTTGCAACATGATAGTTCAACTCCATACTACCCTCAGTCCAATGGTCAAGTTGAAGCTATCAATAAAATCTTGGTTACAATGCTTGAACGTATCATTGGTGTGCATAAATCTAACTGGCATTTGATGTTATTCCCTGCCTTATGGGCTTACCGAACCTCCGTGAAAGATGCCATTGGTTTCACTCCATTTCAACTAGTTTATGGACTAGAGGCTACCCTTCCAATTGAATGTGAAATCCCTTCCTTGAAATTAGCCATCGAACTACTTCCCAACACTACCCCGTTAGAAGAACGCCTTCTTTACCTAGAACGGTTAGATGAGACTCGTCGCCTGGCCTCTTTGGCCATCGAAACACAAAAGAAGCGAGTCAAGACTCACTTCGATCAGACTGTCCATCCGCGTTCTTTCGTTGAGGGAGACTTGGTCCTACCCTATGATCAAGCGAAAGATAAGCTAGGCGCAGGAAAACTCGAGTCTATGTGGCTAGGCCCTTATATTGTCAAGAGAGTCCTACAAAAAGGGGCCTACGAGCTGATTGATTATGAAGGAAACCCTCTTGGGAAGCCCCGAAATGGGCTTTACTTGAAAAAGTACTATGCGTGATGCTGGTACATTTTATTATGTACATACATGTACTTTGGTGTGTTGTGTGTCGGTTTTCGAGACATAGCTGCCACTTATTGTGTTTTTCGCTTCTTGTGCAGATGCCAGATGCACCTTATGTTGGTTTCGCTGATGGTGCCTACCGCAGTACCCGCAGTTTGTCTTCTGCGGCATGGGTAATCTACGATCCTCATAACAAGCTAATAGATTGCCAGGGTGTGTGTTTAGGCCATACTACTAACAATGTTTCCGAATACTGTGCTGTAATCGAGTTACTTGCTGGAGCAATTAATTTCGGTATTCACGCATTGATAGTAAACCTGGACTCTCAACTTGTTGTCCACCAGCTCAACGGGCAATATTCCGTCAGAAACCATCATATACTAAGGTTGTATTTACGTGTAAGGTTGTTAGAAAGGCATTTTGATTTTATTACATATCAACATGTTCCGAGACAATTAAACACATTATCTGATGCATTGGCCAATCATGTATTAGATAGACATCTGCATAATTTGTAATTAAAACATTATGTAAGCAAGCACATGAAAACACAATAATGAACCATGAACATATGTATATATATATACGTGAGTGTCAAAATGTTTGCGCCCCGCGCATTACATAATCCAAAAAATAATACATGTCCAAAACTCATACAGCCGTCGACAACATGTGCAAAAAATGAAACCTAGGCGTCTAATCGCGGTGATGCTCATGATAGCATGTCACCGCCCGCACCACACGTCTCAACAGACGATGGACGCGAGTAGACACTCCCACCGTATGCCTATGGTACACTCTAGGCACGTCTGCCAGTCTGCCATAATCTGGGATCCCTCGAGTAAGTGCCTCGAGGTTCTGCACCAGGTCATCATCGTCACCCTCTGCCTGAGGGTCCGCTGCAGGTTGTACTCGACGTACGTTGTGAGACAAGTCGGCTGGTTGTTCTGCACCAACGTCTGCATACATATATAGATGCTGTAAGAAACAGACATGAATTATAAAAACTTGAATATGTTAAAAATATTGAAAACATAAAAGGTCCTTACCTAGCTCCTCGTCCCAGTCCTCTCCCTCAGGCAACGGGAGGTCTGGATCTCCAGTAAAATCAGTGCCCGCATAGGGCCAGTCCTCCACGACGATCAACTGGTGTTGGAGCCAAATAAAGAACTCGGGCCTCCAGGACATCTGCTGGCCCCCACCTCCTCTGGGTATAAGTGGTGCCCATCGAGCCAATCTTGGCTCTCGTGGCACTAGATATGCCACTATACCTCCTGGGATCCGGAATATCGGTAGCCGCTCCAGGAAAAATGATACTATGATGGATCCATATCCGAACTGTTTATTGCCATCACACTTACATTTGGTAAGCTGCCTCTTTATATTTGTTGTTACTGCTGTGGCCCAATCAAATAATGTAGGGTGTAGGCACTCAGTTGCCAGCAGCAAGTGATTCTTGCTGGCCTCGTGGGGTGCCTGTACCCCAGCCGTCCGAGTGATAGTGAATAGTACCACTCGTAGCACCAAATCTAGGATAGTGACAATGTCCACCTTGGCACTATTGGATCGAAAATGGGCCCCAGGACAAACTCTGGCCATTACCTCCCCCCATCTTTTCCCCAGAAGGTCTACTACAGGTCAAGATGGGCCGTGTGCCCCGCCAAGATAGTCCAGTAATAAAATAAACATCAGAGACATCCAACTCCAATGTCTGGTCTTTCAGGCGGAATACCTGATCCTCAATATCCCAGGCATCCACAATAAACCTTAGTAACTCGGGCTGTGCACGTAGATATGAGGTAAGGAAGAATTTTTTCAAACCACAATCTCGCAAAGCATCCATGCATGCGTCATCTTCCAATGCCAAAGCATCTATGGCCTCATGTTCCCTTTCTCTCCATTCTATAGCCATTTTGACCAATTCCTGCAACCAAAACACCAAAATGTCATCATAAGATAAATGGTGAAACCAAAAATCAAAGAAAATTGCAGTTTCAATGGTCAAAATTATGTGAAAATTGGTTCGCGCAATTGGCGTGACTGTTTTACAAACAGTCGCGAAAATGGCGCGACCCCTTTTTGAAAAACAGCCCACTGGCGCGAACCCGCGTGGGAAACTCGCGCTAATGGGCGCAACCCTATTTTTTGCAATACCCCTTGCAGAGGATCATTCTGTGGATGGAAAACTGAAAGAATGGAATAAAAAGGAAGCTAAGGATGAGGCCTCTTACTTGTTTCAAACGGCGGCTCGAATGGTCTCCTGGATTGGTCGCAATCAACAGTTGAAATTTGCACCCAAAACCCTCCAACGGTAAACTCACAAGGTAAAAAGTGAAAAGTAATTTTATTTTTTACTATTTCACTATTTATAACTTCTTTTGGCTTAAAAAACACATTAAAATCATATTTTTGTGAATATTTTTATGTCAAAGTAGGATTTTACGCTGTTTTTGTGTGTTGACAGGTATTAGTGCCACTCGAGCAACATAATGAATCTTTTTTTTGGTTTTTCGAGCTCGGTAAAACACGAGAAAAGGTTACTTCAAGGTTCGCTTTCAGCTCTTTTCTGACCATTTAAAGAGGAAAAGATTGCCGAGTCGCTCCTCTTGACTCGTTAAATGGTGATAAGGGGCGGTCGTTTTAAGTTCTTTTTGTCGACCGTTAAAACATAAAAAGATTACCAGGTTTTTGTCGTTTCAAACTCGTTAGTGGTTACGAAACGACGTGGTTTTGACCGCTTTTTTACTTTTTCAGGTCGAAGTCACTAATCATGAAAAGTACTCCTCGATCGTAATGATCGGGCGGTTCTTTCGGGTATTATTTTATACTTTTTCGGGCCCGAGAGACACAACTTTACGAAAAAGGACATCCCTGGAGTTTACTTTTCTGCTGTCTTTTCAAACTCTCTAAACATGAAAAGACGTCGAGTTCTTCCTTTGTCAGACTCGTTAAAACTTAATGACATCGGATTTTATCACAATACAAGCATATGCTATCCCCATCAAGCTTGTTAAAAATAACTGGGGTACTCTCCAGAAATGGCGGGGGGAAAAGAAAATTTTGAACCATAATTATTACCGTAAAGGCAGTATGTCGCTCTTGAACATGGCACTTTTTGTTTTCGTGTCCAGGGTGGGAATATTTCATCTCATATCTTTCACTTGCTTCCATGGATTTGGGTACCCTATTTGACCTCTCATTCACTCATTGCCTCGTCATAGTGACCTTTGATACATTGATGTCAAATACTGCCAATTCCGTTAATGTGCCGCCGATATGTTCAAGAGAAGTTGACCTCTGAAAAAAACAACCTCCTTCTGATAGTTCGCACAATCTTGATTCACAACTTCATCTCTCTGTCTCGTGTCGATGATGTGGGAAACATTATGGCCCACCTTCGATCAAGGTCACTCCCTGTCGACTGCAACTCATTATCCAGGGAATTGATCTAGAGACTCCTTTCCGGTGCCTTGGAGCCTGCATGCCTCAATGGCAGGTTCTTCGTGTTCGACGTGAGGTTTTCATCATTGGCCTCTGATCGAATGATTCTACGGGTGTTCGACTTCAGATCATTGATTCACACGCCGTAGATTGTACCTATAGTACCTTGAGGTCCATTGTCATTATTGGTGGTACCTCTCGCGTCTGTTAACAGTTTCCATTATTGACTGGTAATCAGGCGATGTTCATGCATGTTCGACTTCAGCTCATATATTCACATGCTTGGACTTGTACTCTTGTTCGGGTCGAGATGGAGCACAAGACCCTGGATTATGTCTGTGGTAATCCAGGCGTGATTCTTGATACTTGACTCATTCACTGGATGGTTGCGACCATACTTGAGTCAAATCATTGATCCTAACCAGATGGCTGCGTCCATATTATGGATCCATATTATTTATGTACTCTCTTATGGATGGCTGCGACCATACCATGTACATCATGTAATTGAACTATCAGTCATGTCTCTTAATACAGCTCCTCGGCGGCAGTAACTATATGTGCTCTTGTGTGCTCTTATGTGTGTTCTTGTAAAGCATTTCACCCCTCTCCACCTCTCGGACTTCATGCTTTACGGGGCATCTGTTACATAGTAATTTGTCACCATCCCTGTTACTCCTTTTGTCGTACCTTGGAGGACCCATCCCGGGAGTTATAAGAAGTGACAAAGTCTAAAAACACTTGCATTATGTTCCCCTGAGTATATACTCCATGTTCCCTGAAGACATCTTCTGCAGATTATCCCTGAAAAGTGATCTTTTTCCATTGGCGCAAGTTCACATTATTCTACCCGCACCAATGGTGGAGATCCTCAAAAGAGGGCGCGACCATTGGCGCCCTATCTTAGAGCAACAGTCGCGCCAACCAAATTTAGTCGTGTTTTTTGCCTTAATGCACGTCCGACTGTTGTTTCCTTCATTACATGGAGCTTTTCTGAGGATAGAAAATCAGTCTTTTGTCGAGCTTTATCCATCTTTATGGCTTTTGCTAATCCGCGAAAGGTGTCCAGGTTCATTGCATCCTCCTCCCTTCTCCATCTATATAAGCTTGTCATTATGCATTAGACAAGCTAGAGTGTTGGTGTTAGTGTTATGCTAGTGATTTGGTGATTGAGTCATAGTAGTGATGATTATTGGTCATGGAGTGTTAGATGTTGAGTTCTTGGAGGAATGCTAGTGAGTGCTAGAGAGGTTATGCTGCCGGAGAGGAGATGCATGTCAAGACACATATAGTTATTCGCCCAGCCAGGAGAAGGGTCGACGTCAGAACAATGGTTGTAACTTTTCCTGTTTATTAATTGATGAGCGACTGCTATTATAGTTCCAATCTCATTATCTGTCATGGTGATATGTTGATTTATTTCCTTTCTGACTGAAATATAGTTGTGCCTTGGTAGTTTCTATGTTGGTATCTGTCTCTTCCTTTGCATGTGTAGGTGTTCGTTTATGATCTGTTGGAGCAAGGGAGCGAGGATATCAACTCTGCTTCAATCATAGCGTTGGACTCCAGGTTAGTTTTCTTGATTCACCTTTGATGCATAACTAGGAACTTGCGTAGCAGCGTGGTTTGTTTGTGGCTAGTTCTGTGATAGGCTAGTGGGATCGCCTCTGTCCGCAGAGGGGATTTACCTTACCAACAAAGACCCAGGAAACCCAATAGTAACTGTTCAAATTTATGGCCAAACCTTAACCAATTCCTTAGTTGATCTTGGAGCTGCAATCAATATATTGACCACCTCCACTTGCCAAAATGTAGGAATTACATCTGCAGAACCTACTTCAACTTTGCTGGAATTGGCTGATCGATCTGTGGTCAGGACAGAAGGCATATTGCATGATGTTATGGTCTCAGTTGATTCCTCGGAATACCCAATTGATTTTCTGATATTAAATCCTAAAACCCGACTAGATGGACATCCATTGATCTTAGGAAGGCCTTGGCTTGCTACCGTTGATGCCTACATCGGCTGTCGACAAGGAAACATGATCATAACTAAGGGGGAAGATATTAAGAACTTAGTACTATATCCCCTAGTGCAGCCAAGCATCACAATAGTCAAAACTAATAGGAACCCTGTATCATATCTTACTGACAACATTAGATCTCCATTAACTATACAAGAAGTGCTAGAGTTCAAAAATCAAACAGAAGATGATGCCATCAGTAATTTTATTAGTCAAACTGAACTCACATCTCGTACCCAGTGTCATATGATAAAAGCAGCATTTGATAACGAAGTAGAGGAGGAACCTCTGAAATATGTTCATGACCATACAATCCCTGTCACATCAGTTGCACATAGTAAAATAGTGGAAATCGAACCTGGGAAGACCTTAAACATTAACGCCAACCTTACACCGAAACAAGAAACAAAACTCATCCATGTTTTAACAAAATATAAAAATGCATTTGCATGGGATTACCCCGATATGAAAGGAATTGATCCTCAATTGTGTACACACCACATCTACATAGAGAATGATGCAAAACCTGTTATACAACCTCAGAGAATATTAAATCCTCATCTAAAAGAAGTAGTAAAAGCTGAGCTCCAAAAAATTTTAGATGTTAACTTTATCTACCCTATCTCTGATAGTAAGTGGGTCTCCCCGCTTGTGGTGGTACCGAAAAAGAATGGGAAGTGGAGAATCTGCATGGACTATAGAGAACTAAATAAGGCAACGCAGAAAGATCACTTTCCTCTCCCATTCATCGATCAAGTATTGGACACTTTGGCAGGCAAGAAATTCTTTTCTTTTCTTGATGGCTTCAGTGGGTATAACCAAATACAGATTGCCCCTGAAGATCAGGATAAAACTACTTTTACTTGTCCTTGGGGAACATTTGCCTACCGAGTTTTACCTTTTGGTTTATGTAATGCCCCTGCCACATTCCAAAGGGTTATTCTTAGCATATTTGCAGATCTAATAAATGAAGGATTGGAAGTATATATGGATGATTTCACTCCATACGGAGAAGAGTTTGATTCAGCATTGGCAACACTAGAAAAAGTCCTACAACGCTGTATAGCTACTAGGCTTTGTCTAAGCCATGAAAAGTGCTACATGATGATGACAGAAGGACTTATTCTAGGGCACTATGTTTCAGCAGCCGACATACAGGTAGACCCAGCCAAAATCAAAATACTTTTGCTTATTCCTACTCCTACTACTCAAACAGAGGTACGTAGTTTTCTTGGATTCTCTGGTTATTACAGAAGATTTATAGAACATTATTCACGTATTGCTGCACCATTGTATGCACTAACTGGTAATATTGATTTCCTTTGGACAGAGAAATGTGAACGTGCTTTCAATGACCTGAAAAAGCTTGTATCTACAGCCCCAGTCCTTCGCGGACCAAACTGGGATTTGCCATTTCAGATATCATCCGATGCCTCAGATACAGCCATTGGAGCGGTCCTTGGTCAGGAGGAGGATAGAAAACCATACGCCATTTATTACATTAGAAAAAATCTATCCCCTGCTGAATTAAATTATACTGTAACTGAAAAGGAATTTCTAGCTGTTATACATGCTATCAATAAATTCAGACATTACATCACTGGATATCCTGTTATCTTGTACACAGATCATTCTGTTATAAAGTATCTAGCAAATAAACCTATCACAAATGGCAGAATAACCAGATGGCTGATTTTATTACAGGAGTTTGACATTACAATCAAGGATCGACCTGGCAAAGAAAACCCGGTAGCTGATTTCCCCTCAAGAATGCCAAAACCAGTTGATGCAGCAGCAGTTGAAGATCAGTTTCCAAATGAGCATCTCTTTGATGTTGCTGTTCAAACACCCTGGTATGTTGATGTCGCCAATTACCTAGCAGTAGGTAAGTTACCAAAACATCTAACCCCTAATGAGCGAAAAAAGATTGTCCAACGAAGTACAAGATTTTCCTGGATTGGAGGCTATTTATTTCACACAGGGGCAGACATGCAAATCAGGAGGTGCGTTCGACAAGATGAAATCTTTGATATACTGAAAGCATGCCATGAACAACCATATGGTGGACATTTTGCTGATCGCAGGACTGCACATAAAGTATTACATACAGGGTATTATTGGCCCACAATTTTTAAAGATGCAAAGAAATTTGTCCAAGCATGTGATAGTTGCCAGAGGGCGGGACGCCCTAGTCACTCAGATGAGATGCCCTTGAAACCACAGCTAGTCATCGAACCATTTGAGCGATGGGCCCTTGATTTCGTGGGGCCAATCAACCCACCATCAAACCAGAAAACATACATTCTAGTGGCAACAGAATATGTCACTAAATGGGTTGAAGCGGAAGCCTTGCCCAGGGCTACAGAAGAATCTGTTATACAGTTCCTGCTCCATCTATTTGTGCGCTATGGCCTCCCTAGAGAGATAATCACAGATGGAGGGCCACAATTTGCTGGAAACAGAATAGCGGCAACACTCAACAATTATCATGTTCAGCATAAAATGACCACCCCATATCACCCACAGGCAAATGGGCAAGTAGAAAGCAGCAACAAGATAATAGAAACAATTCTAACCAAAACAGTTGCATCACATAGACGCGATTGGGCTGCCAGACTACCAGAAGCACTGTGGGCTTATAGAACAACATGGAGAAGCACCACTAGCCACTCACCTTACCAGCTTATGTTTTGAAAACAACCTATCTTTCCTATAGAATTTGAAATCCAGACATTACGAACAGCACAAGAAGTAGGGTTAGACTTAACTGAGGCGCAAACTAATCGATTGCAACAGATTAATGAGCTGGGTGAAATTAGACTCTCTGCACTTCAACATACTACCCTGATACAGCAGCAAAGAGCTAAGTGGCATGATGCTCTCATCAAAAACAGAGTCTTCCATGAAGGAGACTGGGCTCTTTTATATGACTCTAGATTTCAGGACTTCCCCGGGAAACTCCAGACTCGTTGGTTGGGACCATATGAAATTCAGAAAGTACATGACAATGGTACCCTCACACTAATTACTATTGATGGTTCTGGGTATACCTTTAAGGCAAACGGCCATCGAGTCTGTCTCTATTGCAAACCACTTACTCGGGAGTCCTTTTTCCAGCAATTACGCCAAGATTCATATATGGAGATCTTACAGGAGGAAGACAAGTCTCCTCCACCTGTAACTCGCGAAGAAGTTTATTTTTCTTTACAATTTGTATATAATTCTTTGAATTATTTTTGTACATATTTTTTACAGCATGTTGTGATTTTTGCTGTTCCTTTTTCAAAAGGAACAACACTTGTGATTTTTGCTGTTCCTTTTTTAGAAGGAACAACACTTGTGATTTTTTTGCTGTTCCTTTTTCAAAAGGAACAACACTTGTGATTTTTGCTGTTCCTTTTTCAAAAGGAACAGCATTTGTGATTTTTGTTGTTCCTTTTTCAAAAGCAACAGCACTTGAAAAAGGAACAACACTTGTGATTCTTTTGCTGTTCCTTTTTCAAAAGGAACAACACTTGTGATTTTTTTGCTGTTCCTTTTTCAAAAGGAACAACACTTGTGATTTTTTTGCTGTTCCTTTTTCAAAAGGAACAACACTTGTGATTTTTTTGTTGTTCCTTTTTCAAAAGGAACAACACTTGTGATTTTTTTGCTGTTCCTTTTTCAAAAGGAACAACACTTGTGATTTTTGCTGTTCCTTTTTCAAAAGGGACAACATTTCTGATTTTTGTTGTTCCTTTTCTAAAAATGAACAGCACTTGAGTGTTTTTGCTGTTCCTTTCTCAAAAAGAACAGCATTTGTGTGTTTTTGCTGTCTCTGAAAGAAACAGCACGGTTTGATTTCTGCCGGTCTTTTTCCAAAGGAACGACATTTGTTTGATTTTATTGAACTGCACCATTGATTTCCACTGCTCCTTTCTCTAAACGAACAACCGTTGTTGTATCTTTCCTTGAAACTGCACTACAGCTTGTTCCTTCTCAAGGATGCAGAGTGCTAATGGTCTTTAGAATACAGCTATCTACTTATGTGATGGAAACAAAAGCATAGTATACGAAAAATCGGCAAATCATAAATCGTTATCCTTATAAGAAACTGCCCTGAATTGATGAAAGAATGTAGGGAAAAGATATGCTTACTTATCACCTTTTGTTGCCATTGTTCTACTAAATCTGTTCTGATTGGTAATCTCTATCATGCTGATTTTTTATCTATTTTAATTATCATTCGCCAATAAGATCAAAGAGTTTATATCTTCCTATTGGGATTTTAAGACTTATTCCACCATTCCTACTCTTAAGGAGTGCGGAACCACCCTTTGTGTATAAACGGGAAAGGTTCTCTATTAAAACCAAAGAAAAAAGAAGCAAGCAAAGAAGTTTTGTCAAATTGCAGGATAGGGAGTCTCATTACGAGTTGGCCTACCATGATCATTAGGATGGAAGCGAAGTGGCATTCCCATTAGGGCCACCACACCCGGGAAATGGTCCAAAAGGTATATCAAAATAAATAAATAACCCTTGGAACAGGAGGTCTCACCACGAGCCGGCCTGCCCACTATTCACTCCTTCCTCGTGAATGGCACTATGACTAACTGGTTACCAAGCCTGCATAGTGGCCTACAGTTTTGACATCACATAACACTTCCTCGCATACACAAAGGATTATGGTTCCCGGGGTGAAATAAACAACTCTGCCAAGGTTATGGACACCTGTTGGTAGCAGAGCTCTGTTAATGGTATTGAAGTCGTAACCTTTATACCAATGGGTAAGGAAATTATAACCTTTGTATCTTATAACGTGATAATTTAATTACCCAGCCATATACCACATGACTATTTATTACCGCCAATCATTACCGAGTTAGTGACAGTGACCGCATGGGGCTCGCTAATTATGGAAAATGTCTATTCCCGAACTTCCATCAACTCACCGCAGTCGCTTACGTATTAAAAGCGATTTAACTTTTCACCTCGATCCCAGTAATATGCTATTTTTGTGGACATGGCATATTTTCATAAGCTGCTCCATAAAGGCCTCGCGGACGAAGCAGACGCTGCTCCTTTATTTGACGGCTGGGACAGCCTATCATATTGCGGGGGAGGGGAGTAACCTCATTATTCCCCAGCATACGTGTCAGCCTGTTATTCGAGAAGATCTTGTACTTGAGCACAGCACGGCTCAATGGTATGATCATTTGCCATTTTTGTTTCTTCTGCATGAATCGCTGTTCGAAGTTATTTCCATTGCATACGCCGTTGTATTTAAATTTGAATGAGAAACTCACCACCAGCTTCTCTGCGTCTTAACGAACAGCTGCTGTTCCTTTGAGAATTTTCAAGTGGAGCCATGGGTGGAAGGTCAGTCCGCGTAGAACCACAGACATTGACTGCTTCAGCTGCAGCCCGAAGAATTCTGAAGAAAGCAGGATGGTTGACCTACCTCAACTGCCTGAAGGAGTCTAATGAAACTGTGGCGAAGGAATTTTTACAAAACCTGCAGGAAGAACATTCCACAATCAGAGGAAAACGAATAGAGGTCACGGATGATATAATAGCAAAAGTCATAGGACTACCGGCCACAGGGCCTGTGTGGACAATAAAGAAGGAAAGGCTACAGAAGATTGTGGAAATATTTTAGGATGAGGGCCAGAGCTTAACAGTTCGAGGAAAAGGGGTGCTACCAGCAACGCTAGGAGAGCCATGGGTGGAATTGGCGAAAATTGTCCACAGCTACATTACTTGCGAGGGCAGAAAAGACGTGGTAAGACCACGACATCTAAAACTCCTAGCTGTCTTAAAACAAAAATGTTCTGTGAATTTACCTGCATTGCTTAATTCGCTATTGCATGATGTGGCACGAAGCATGAAAAAGGCACAACACAAAGAATCTGTGGTTAGCCACCACGGATTAATTCGTTTAATAGTAAACCATAGTCTTACCCAGTAGTAGAGCAGCTAGAAAGAATTAATTGATATTATTAATAAAGGGACGGCCACATCTGGACACCCAGAAAAACCAAAACAAATTGATAGCACACCCCAACGCCCAGAGAAGCGAAAGAAGGATGCTTGCACAGAAGTGCAAGCTGAAAGACAAGCCAAGAAACAAGCAGAAAAGCAACTTGAGAAACAACCCGACTCTGGTACATCTGAGTTCCCAGCAAAACATAGAAAGTCGGCACGGCTTGCAGGGTTACAAGCAGAGCTGAAGAAACCCCAGGCTCGCACGAGCCAAGAAATAGAAATTATAGATGAGTAGTTCGGCGAGGCAGAAACAGAAGAGGAAGACGAAGAACAGTCAGCGGAAACAGAAACAGGAGGAGAAGAAGAACAGGATGAAGAAGAAGAAGGAGACAAGAAAGAAGAAGTTGAGCGGCCCGAGCAGGAGGAAGAAAGGGAACAACAGGGAAGAAGCCCAGTACAAAACCCAATAGGGGAAGATGAATTGGCCAATATTCTGGCCAATATGGGTGAGTATGGCTAGCCCCTGAGTCCATCCAACCTCGAGGCCGAAGAAGAAACCCAGGAAAAAGATGCACCCAAGGAAGTGCATACGGAAGAAGCAGAAGTAGAAATTTCACCCATCCATGATGAGAAGGAAACAGAAAATATCAGGCAGGAACGACCCATTCCTAGTCAGAAGGCACAAGAGGAGAATCCGGAGGAAATAAGGGCAGAGGAAGAATTGGCCCAAGAAACAACAGAGCCAAGAAAGGTTCTTACCCCAGATCAGCCACCTCAAGAAGAAAATCCGGAAATTAGTCACACTCCAATCCACGGCAAACAGTCAGCTATTCTTTCCGAGAAGTTGATGAAAATAAGGGAATTGCAAAAGGAAAAAGGGACACTGTTAAACGTGATAGTCAGGCTTCGCCAGCAGATTAGGCTTCTAAAAGTAAGACAAAGGGGGGTAGGGACCTCAACAAGAAAAATTCGGCCACGCCAATAAGACAACGTAAGAATAAAAGGCGAAGAACCGGGAGCCGTTCCACTACTCAAAATCCTGACAGAAGCCAAACTGCTATCCCTAATGAAGCAGAAAGACAAACTGTTGTTCCAATTGAAACAGAAGGACAGACTGCTGTTCCATTTGAAAAGGAACAGCAGTGGGCTAGAGTTCATGTTAAAATTGAAAAAGATAATAAGGTGGTTCAGACGGAGGCACCACCTTTGGGAGTAATAAGGGTTATGAATTCAAGGCAGCATAATAAGAAACTCCAAGTAAAGCTCCCAGCCTCCACAAATGCATGGAAAAAGGACCCAAAAACAAGAACCCTCAACCATCATTTGAAGCAGGCTCAGCAAGAAGTAGAAAAGCTCAGGGAACAAACGGTCCCCCGTGAAAAATATGAGGAATTACAACAACAGTTAAGGAACGTCAACCTGTCAGAAAGCCAAGCCTTCGAAGGATGGCGAAAGGAGAAAGAGAAAATTGCCAAGGTAACCCGTAGATTAGATGTAGTTATTAAACAAATGGATACCTTGTGTGCTCTGTATAATGATGCCCTAGCATGTAGAGCTCCTGCCAAAAATTATGCCCTGTTTCTAATGGAAAGATACTTACAATTGAAAATTAAAGCCGTTAGGGCAGGTGCTCCCATAGAAATTAACACTATAGACGATTTTATAAACTGCTGTAAGCATTATGGGGAAAAGTACAAAGGTTATTGTGTGAATTTTACCTGCATAACCTTGTACTAGAACAAGAGACCGAGCTGAACCCTGGTCCTTTTGTCGGAGATATTCAATTACAAGCATTCATTTCATTTACAGTTAATCAGATTAAATGGCTGAAAGCCTATAATGCATTTCAGGGACAAGAAAATGGATTAGACCTATGGGTAAGAGCTGAGCTTAGAGACCCGGAACAGTTATGGAGAAGTCATAGAAATCTCATGAGGGCTCCAGGCGTGATTGAAGCATTACGACCCATGCATGAAGCAATCATTCGGCAAGGGCTTGAATTATTTTCTTCCATTAAAGACCCTGCCATTGAAGCAACTAAATTTTGATATCGGGTATCTAATCCAAATATTCAGTTGCAAGAGCCGTTTAAGTATGAAAATTTTAAGCTTGCTGCTAACCGATTCCCCCTCTATGGTGAAATTGTTTTGAGGGCAGGGCCATCCTGGTTAGGATATAGGTTCCGGAGTCCAATCATTTGGCATCCTGCACCCAGATACCAAACCCTGTATGAAATGCCCGAGGGCCAGACAAGCCACTTCTTTGACCATATAGTTTCGCATCATGGGCGTAGGACCCCACACGAAATTCCATCTCCAGCCTACTCCCTCACTGCTCTGCATGTCAACTACAATGTTTTCATGAGGCCATGAAAAAGGGTAAGATGGGGGGTGTGTGGAGTACCAAGGAAGGTATGTTTCGATGGTAATTTTGGTATCTTTTCATCAGAACTCAAAAGCCTTTTTCATGAGAAATCTAGATAATGATAAGAATTTATAACGAAACACGAGAGATTAATGAAAAGCACTGATAGTCATCATTTCTATGTGCAAGAGGGAGGAAATACGGGAGGTGGCCATTCCAAAAGTAAAGACAAGGATGAGATAACTGCTGTCCCTTTGACGGAAGACCGGAAACGAACCAGATCAAAACGAATCAACCCAAGAAAGGACGCGAAGATACCAGCACGAAATAGAAAAGGGAAGAAGTAACGCAGTATTAATGATTCTGCGAATCCCTCAGGATCTGAGATCCTGAGGGATCACTATTTTACCTATTTTCTATACCTAGATATCTCCGCCATCTTCCCTATAAAAGGGGTAGCATTGTTGGCTTCAGAGAGGATCTTTTGGGGGTGTAATTTCTTTTAAGGAAGATCAGGACTATGATCTTTATGTTCGGTTGAAGACTTGAGTTCCTGTAATTTTATTGCATGCTTTAATACAGACTTGTTCACTCTTTTATCTTTGAGCCTGGATCTATCTTAAGTGGTGTACCCCTGGAGGCTAAGGGCCCGGCCCTGGAGGACACTTGCTCTTGTATTATTACGTGTGGTTTCTGTGTGGTTTGTTCATAGACGTACTCTGGTAATCTGCTGTGTTTTGAGAATATTCTATTACATGCTCTGTTGTGATTAAGTCATTTCGTGTTCTTGAACTTTATATCGATGCTATGTTATTTTACCAATTCTTTAAGCATTGATTAATCCCTACAGGACACTGTTACTTTATTACAGAATTCTTCACGATTGTGTTTTTCATTATAACAAGTCATCTGGAAGGATATGTTTTACATGGGTATCGAATGTGACTATTCTTTATTATGAGATACAGTCGTATGTGTTTTAACAGAAGCATATTAAGTATGGTGTGTTTCTAAGGTTCTATAGTATTGTTCCATCATATAAGATTGAGGGATTGGTGTTTTGATTGGCATGGTTAAATAGAGTTGTAGCTTAAAGAACTCAGTTATTACTTATTTCGATTACTGTTCTATTCTTGAACTGCTGTTCCATTTACCTGTTGTTCCATTTATTTGTTGTTCCATTTATTTGCTGTTCCATTTATTTGTTGTTCCATTTCAATTTGCTGTTCCATTTCCAGATTGCTAATTTGTTGTTTCTTGAGGACGGACTTAGGCTGTAGAGGACCCTAGCATCTGCTACTTGGTCCCCAGACCTCTGATCTGCTCCCGTCAGTTATGAAAGGGATGTGTTATTGCTACCAAGCCCTTGGTTGATGTGCTGTTCCATTTCATTATCACTTCTTTTATCTGTTGTTTCATTTCTAATCATTAAGAACGATCCTAGGCTGTAGCGAGCCCAGCATCTGCTATTTGGCTCCCAGACCTCTGATCTATTCTCATCAGTTATGAAAAGGATGGGTTATTGCTACCGAACCTTTGGCTGATGCAATACTTGGTGTGATTTAGTCCTTTGAAGTAGTTAAGTTGTAGACTTGCATTAGTTTACTCTTGTAGTTGTAAATAGCTGTACTACAAGCATTACTCTGGCAAATGCTAGCCTCAGACTGAGACACCCTTTGAAATAACCAGACGATCCCGGATTGACATATTAATGTGAGGTAACTAGAGGTGAAAGAGACCCTTTTTATAGCTCTACAGATGGATTTTTTTTTTTTTATTCTTGATTTTCATTGATCTTCTTTTCCATTTCATCCATAATTTCTCTTTTAATATTTTCTTGAGAACCTAATAAATCCACCTTTTCCAAAATACTACCATTTATTTCACTAAGTTTATTCTCTTATTGGGGGAACTTTAATTCTAAGTCTTCACTTTTTTCATAAGTCCTATATGAGCGTTCATGAGGCTTAATTACTGTAGTACCTCTTGGATATTCATTTGGAGCCATGTGAGAAAATAATAATAGCACTCCTCTTGATCACAATTTCTTGTCCCCAAACAAAAGTGTCTTCTAATATATATCTATAGATATATATATATATATATATATATATATATATATATATATATATATATATATATATATATATATATATATATATATATATATATATACATATTAGAAAATGTATGTATAGGAAGTTAACAAAGAGAGTGAATTCGATAAGATGGGTCATAATTCATACTAAGTGTAGGGTATGAAAGGACAACTTGAGAACCAAAAGAAGAAATATGTGTTACTCATGCCATTTCAAAAGGATTTTCCTCTATTAAATCCAAAAACCCCGATGTATCTGATGGGATATCATGAGGGCCACCATGTTTACCTTAATCATGGCGAACCAAAAACGGAAGAGGTACCAAACCACCAATTGAAACGACCCTACATACCCCTATAACAAGGAGCCATGGAGCAAAGGAGAGGGAAATTTTTTTTAGAGGAAACACTTTTTCTTAAATTGAATTAACATTAAAATCGTGAATAGATAGAAGAGAATACCTAAAAGGAATACGAAAAGGGGATTCACCTCTATGAAATGAGAATAGAATCCCTTAGTCAAATGGTCTGACTTCTTTATAGAAAAATAACTAAATATAAGTTAGCCAAATAAAAAAAAACTCAGACTCCAACTTTAAGAAAGAGAAGTAGAGGTCAGTAAATCAGTATATCGGGTGCAACCTTCACACAACACATGGAGGGAGTCTACATAGGAACCCCAAAAATCATCCCAGGATGTGTAGTATTTTCATTACCTAGGTAAGATAGAAATCGAATGAGAATTATTGAAAATCCCTGGTAGCCAAACATGCTCAAAATTTTGGGTCTTAGAAGAAAAAGGCAGAACTGAACACTAAAATGTGTTGTTACTAATCCTATACAAAACCCAACCCAATTTCATTGGGACATTAAGAAGTGTAACTAGGACCAAAATCCATGGGAAACATGAAAAAAAAATTTCCACCATGTTTCCTCTATATGGCCGCCCTCATATGACAAATTCCCTACCACACCATGAGCATGGAGAAGTTAGGATACTCTTTGAACAAGGAACCAACCGAATGCAAAAATAAGACCCCGCACCTCTTATAACAAAACTATCACAGAATGAAGACACCAATACCTGGCTCACCTAAAATTCCACCAACCAAAAAGATTGATTTTGGAAGATTACAAGTGTGAGGAGGAGCCTCCTCTATACTTCAGTAACCAGAGGAAAAATATTACCCTCAACACGACACCAAACTAGGAAAAATGACCTAGGGTAAACAATAAGGAGCTTCAACACATAAGAATTATAAAATTAGGGTTGGATAAACTCTAATATCAACCCTTGATGTTGATCAACACGAATCTCCTGGAGAGATTATTGAGCAGTACCTCAGCTTGTGAATATCACATGAACCAGGGATACTCCACCGATCTCAAGCAAGAAGGTAGAATTTGTTCTAGGTTCAAGAAATAATATATTTTATCATTTTTCACATGGAATTCACTTCTCATACAATTCATGCTTTATGTTTCCACCTCCACTATAATTATGATGTATAAAATCAAAAGTGCATGTAGTAGTTGTTTATAATATACCAAAGGACCTGATAGAGTAGCATTAGGACTTGAGACATGTATGACAACGTAATAAAAAATAAATTGAATGCAACATTGATGCTCTATATGATCACCTTATGCTGAAGCTAGTATGGTAATAAACCTAGGTGAAAATATTTTATATATAATCATGATGTTAACACATGAACAAATACACTTGAGTTGTAACAAGATGACCAAATAATTCCAAATATGAAAATTGCAATGCATGGATTAAGTAACTTTAGTAATGTCTATGTCATTGTTGGTAATAATAATAAAAAAATCTATAAAGTTGGTATGTGACATATGCTATCAGAGCCATAGGTTCAATATTGAGACCTATGGGCCAACCTGTACTTGTAAGCTAGGGATGTAATTCAGTGTCACCCTCTATGGAAAGAGTGTTTCAATGATAAAATAATTGAAAACTAAAACTAACAAGTAGTAAAAAATTTAGGAAGAGATAGAGAATGAAAGATATAATCAAATTCATAATTGATATTACTATAGCTAGGATGAGAGGGCAAGAGCTAACCAGCCTGCTATAGGGCCTTTAATGCACCTGATAGTGGCCTCACCATACCTACATGCCCATGCCTTTCCATCCCACATCCATCATTTCTTCGGGAGCTCGACGGCCCATCGAATAAAACTTTTTCCGGGGTGACCCACCACCTCTGAGCTGGCACCCGCTGTGCTGGCACATTTTCAAACCAACGGTCACGGCCAAAAATCCATTTGCTCCATTCGCGCTCCTGTCGAAGCTCCTCTGCAACCCCTCTCCAGCATACACTGCATCCCACTCACGGTGCTGGCTCACCTCGCAGGTCCGTTCATGACGTTGAATCCCGACAGGTCGACAGATATACTAATTAGGCAAGGTCGCCATTCCATTTTCAATTTCCATTTTTAATATGTAAATTATACTCTGTGCTTAAATTAAATTTATCAACAAGATAAGGAGCAATCAAATTAACATTTTTGTGTTTAGTTTTCAATTCCACCAATAGAAGGCCCCATCGGGACAATGGTTAATAAGACTTCTCACCTGCTTCTCATTTCACTGTGATTTCTTGTATAGAATTCTGTTTTAGGTTTATTGTCTTTCATCGTGGGCAGTATGGAAGTATCAGAAAAATGCACAAGCAATCAAGCCTGAATCATTGCCGGGACAAATAAGTCCAGGCCCCAACAAATTGAGATCTCTATTCCCCCAAATCTGAGAAGCCTAAATCACTGCCAAAATTGATGCACTATGTCCTAAAAGATCAACGTTGGTTGTTTGGTTTGGTGGGTATGTTGATAGCCTCTACAATCTTCATTCTCCAGCCCAGTCTTGAAAAACGACACATAAGGAAAAATATAGGTGGCGCCGAGAAATTTTTTTCCAACAGAGTGGGGAATTATAGAGTTCATAAGACAACCACTATTTCCAGGATTGTGGGTGGTGTGAAGAGGTAGCCTCTGAGAATAGTTTTAACAGGGGGGCAGGATTTGTGGGTAGCCATCTGGTTGACAGGCTACTGGAGAGGGGAGACAATGTGATTGTTATCGATAATTTCTTCACTGTTAGAAAGGAGAATGTTATGCATCACTTCAAGAATCATCGCTTTGAGCTCATCCGACATGATGTTGTTGAGCCGATATTGTTGGAGGTCGATCAGATTTACCATCTGGCATGCCCTGCATCTCTCGTTCACTACAAGTTCAATCCTATGAAGACAATCATATCCACACTTTGTAGGCAAGTTTTGACTTCCTCTGCATTTTGAAGTTCTTCTTGATGTTTGTTATTTTTTTTTTTGAGTTCTTAAAGCAACAACGAACATCCTTTGGCTTAGGTCCCCGATTTGAAGGGTTGCTATTCTAGCAAAATTGCTGGTGACATGTAACTGGTCTCATTCCTTTAAAACTCATGCCATATGGGTGGGGTAGACCACAGTGAGAATGGATCCGAGGTGGTCCAACTCACACTCTCTCGATCTCGTTACTGAACCAATGCCCTGTCTACATCTTTTGCTATTTTGGTTGGCTTTAATTTTTATGTTTGTACATGAGATCTCACTATTTTTCCTTATTTTGGTATCAACTGTTATAGTTCATTTTGCATCGATGCCATAAATTTCTTAATCTGCTATATTGTCATGCTTATGTAAACGGATCAACCTATGCCTATGAAATATTTGGATAGAAATGGATTTGAGCTTGAAATATGGGCTGAGATTTTATGTTAGAAGGTTGGTTTGCACCAATTTCCCAACTTGTATTCATAAGATAAATCTTGGTGAATTTATCACCTGCACACACGTCTTTAATCATCTATTGCACACATAATAGGTTCCAATAGTATTGGCAGGATATGTTCATATTTTGCCTTGATTACCGACAGTGACAAACTTACAATGATCCACATTAAGGATGTGAGTTGTGTGGCTACATATTATCCTACTTGCCTTTGGATCTTAAATGAAAATTACCTAATTTTAGGCTGTTAACTCCTTTCGAGTGGGGTTATTGCCTAGTTTTTAGCTATTAGCTTCATGTTAGGCAACTCCTCCATAATACTTTATAATGGGATCTTTTTGGCAATCCCATTGTTTGCACTTCTGGTCTTTTGGACATTAATAATAATTCAATTCAATTCCATTCTTGGGAGTGAATCTTAGGATGTCTTGTTCTGGGAGGGTTCCTAAATTTGCTGTTCTCTTTCACTTTATTTAGTTTTTGAAGTTTTTCTTAATATTCTTTATACAAGACAAATGTGATGGGGACATTGAACATGTTGGGTCTGGCAAAATGAAATGGAGCCTGCTTCTTGCTTACCAGTACAAGTGAGGTATATGGGGATCCTCTCCAGCATCCACAGATGGAGAGATATTGGGGAAATTTCAATCCTATAGGTATGGATTGATTGATTCCATTTGCATGGTCTATAGTGTCTTCTATAGTTTTCTGTTTGTTTTGTATTTTCCTTTTTCCAGTTTGCAGACATACATAGAAATAAAACAAATGTACAGGTTAACTGTTTCTTTGTACTATCATGTATTATGGGAGCATCCAGGAGAATGATATGCAATTGTTAACTATGTTTATCGGTTATAACGTTTCAGGAATCCCAGACCTGACTGTAACTTCTGTGATTCCCATAGTTTTGGTTCCTAGAACAACTAACAACTGTATTCTTGTTTAAGGCTTTAATTATCCTTTGTCGACTTGTATCATTTATATTTTTATTTTTACTAAGAGGAATTATGCTCAGGTGTTAGAAGCTGTTATGATGAGGGCAAACATACAGCTGAGACATTGACGATGGACTATCACCGGGGGGCCAATGTGGAGGTATCGACTCCTTTATCTCTGTAGTGTGAATGGGTTTCTATCTGCTACCTGAAAATAATTTTTCGAATGGATATTACCTGAAAATAATCTTTCGGGTGCCAGCTCGGAGGTGGTGAGTCACCTGTTCCCAGACAAAGTTTGATGTGATGGGCCATCGAGTTCTTGGAGAAATGATGGATGCCGGATGGAAAGGCATGGGCATGTATGTATGGTGAGGCTGCTATCGGGTGCATTAAAGGCCCAATAGTAGGCTGGTTAGCTCTTGCCTCCTTTTACTATTAGTGCCACCCAATCAACACCTATGTGAAAACCATTGGCACTAGGACTAAGAACTTTGTCCATCACTACATTTGGCCCACCTGTGCAGCCATGACAGCCCATGATGAGCTAACATGTACTATGGGGAATCAAACCCTAGTGGGAATGTATCACTACCCCTACTTACTAAACAGGCAATCCCCCTAAATTAAATTAAAAGACTTTTGGTTCAAAAAAACAAATAGAGGAAAAAGGAGTCAAGCAAGCAAATTGAAATCATGTTGACCATAAAAGGTTGGGATAAGTGGTAGCTTTAGTCATTCTGAAATATATATTTGTTTTTCAGGTTACGTCAAATAAATGTTATGTTTGTACAGTCAGGAATGTGAAGGAAGACCCTCCAGTGTCACAAGTTGCACATAAGCAAGCATGCACTTGGCAGCAAATTATCAAATTCACAATTAAAAGTTGCTTAGGTAGTATGCAAAGGTTATTTCAATAAGATGAGGAAACAAAATTGAGAAAATGGGGTATTGATACCTTCCAAAGTTGCATCTACTTCATCTTGAAAATATTAGGCAAGGAAATGCTATATTACGAAGGGACATAAGCACAATTCATTAACTTCCATAGGTAGAATAGATGTTGGATGACAAAGGCAATAGGGCATGTTAATAGAAAAGATCTAAGAAACTCTAGAGTTAGGGAAGAATATTAAGTCAGGCACCTTAAATGAAAAGCTCCAAGAAGATCATAGACAATGGACATAGTTATCTGAAGCAGTTCAAGCATATTTCAGCACATAGTAGCTCAATGTTAACCGTTGTTTAGAAAATTTTATTCTTAAAAATAGAAGAAAGCAAGCATCAAATGAGGTACAAAATATTAAGAAGAATCTAAACTAAACATACACACAAACAAAATAATTAACAATCATTTGTAACAAATAGAGGATAAACTCTTAAAGGTTCATGGCAAATTGATAAAGGGAGAAATGTTGACTCATAACAAATACTTTGCTAAGCTTGCTAATGCTTTTCAGCCTTAAGCTTTATTTACTGTTGAAGTTGGAAGTAGTGTTTTCTTTTTATCTTGGATCAACATCAAGCTTCAAAAGTTCACTAATTTGGCACTCAACTAGTTGAGATCCATGCAGAAACCAACTCATTGTTGATTCTAACCAAAGGCTATCAATTTAGTACTATTTCCAAAATATGGGAAGCCAATACCACTTTCGCAAGTCACAAATTGAACAGAAGAATTGGAGATGATATCGACTGAAAACCATAGAATTCTCCTCAGATCCCGAAAAATGGGTAATGTGCATCTTTCTTAGGTTAAATGAGACAGAGCAATGGGGCTAACGCTTTAAAAAAACTCCAAGAAAAATATCCTATGAAACTAAAATGAGTCCTCACTATTCCTGAACATGTAGAGCTAGGATAATTGTTGCTTCTCCATGGATCAAAAAGCAATGTTTGTAAGTAAGAGAAACACTCCACGCACAAACAGAGAAAAAAATATAGGTTACATCATCTGTAAGAAATGGTGAAGACAATGTGGTAAAATATGGGTGTTACTTGGTATTTTTTACTGCAAACCGCAGACTGGGGGAGCTTTGTCAAAAAAACACCTTAAGGATATGGATAGTCTCTCTTGAGATGGGATACAATTTCAAACTTGTTCTTACTCATTTGACATGAGCCCTAATGTCAAAAGGGTAGTGAAACATTCGAACTTTTAGGAACATAAGATTGCATTAATTCTTACAGGTTGTGGAGAATACAAACATCGTACCTGGCATTCTGGCTATCCAACTCTTTCAAGAAATTCACCTTTGCTTGAGTGTTCTGTTGAAAATTGAGTTACATAGACAGAGGTTTTAGTAATAAGGTTGGGTCCTTAGAATATAAACCCATGTCATGATCCATATTTGTCAAGGAGTTGTTGGATTTTCTTTGCAATAGATTTTGCATGTTATGTTTCTTTCAGCAATGTATTGATTATACCAAGATGAAGCATTTGAAAGTCTATAATATTGCTTTGTGTATGGGTAGAAAAATATGAAGGGGAGATAGTGAATTATGCTCTAAATGTGGTTATATCTAGTGGGGTCTTGAGTGTAAATTGTACACACTACAGAAAATTGCACTTCAAGTGGTGTTCAATATTTATTACATGAACTGTCGCTCATATGTTTAGTCAATATTCGTGTTCACTCATTTGTATAGGGATTTGAAGGATTAAGAAGTGGGACTTCATCAATGAGTTGGAGGTTGAGGATGTAGAAGGAATGACAGAGTTTTCAGGGGAAGATTTGACATGGACAAAAGTAGCAGGAGACCAAGTCACGATTATTCCATATTGTCAACTTGAGGATTTTATAAGTGGAAAGAAATTGAGGGAAAGTACACCTACTCAATTTTAAGTTCACTATGTCAAACATGAATAAATATTTTATTTAATTTTTTGTAAATTCTTGATCACCAGATATTGATGTGCCTATGGTTCAAATCATGTACAAGCCAGCAATGTAGTTGAACTTGGATCTACAACTAAAAAACGTCTTCCACGTCACAGCATTAAAGTTGGTTGTCAGTGTCACTTTATTATGCGACGATTTTCTCTTAGACCAAATGATGTTGTTCTAATATATACAACATGTAGACATATTGATGAGAAAAATGTGGTTTGTCATGGAAATGAGGCAAATGACATGCCCAAGACATTCAATTTTGTGCCACATTTAACAGAGAATATATGAACCATTGTTGAAGATTTGATTCGTGATGGTTTTAATGTTACGACGATTTGGGAAAAATTTATCTTTGATGTAAGGTATGGATCTGGTGAGTTCTTCACAGAGGCACCTCGAGATTCTTTTATGACAAGAAAGGATGTGTCAAACATGTACAATAATATCGAAAAGCTAGAGTATGTGAGGGATGAAAGTGATCCAATGAGTGTGGATTTTTGGGTTAGTGAGTGCCCAGAGAGCTTTTTCTTCTACCAACAACAAGATGTTGTTAAAAAAATCCCTTTCATTATAGGCATACAAACTAAGTGGATGCTTTCAGTGATGGTGAAACACTCACACAACAACATATTATCAATGGACTCCACTTTCAACACTAATAAATATGGGGTAAACATATTTACCAAAACTTCATTTATTCAACTTCATTTCAATGTCATCCTCTTATATGCTTATAATCTTGTTTTCTTATTGTAATGCAGTATCAACTGTACACCATAATGGTTTTTCATGATCATCACAATGGGATTCCAGTTGCATGGGTAATATCATCATGGAATGGTACTCCTGATATTTGTAAATGGATGTCACAATTATTTGCAAATGGGAAAAAGGAAAACCCAGATTGGCATGTTCGAGTTGTCATCATAGATGATGCAGTAGCGGAAATCAAGGCATTAAGGTGAACCAGTTTTTTCTTTTCAGAAGAGATAAAAAGAAATAATGTTCAAGGATATTCTATTATAATGTTATAGTATTTCAGGAATTGCACAAACTCTACACTATTATTGTGTGTACGGCATGTCTGTAGAGCGTTGTTGAAAAATGTTGGAATTAAAGTCAGGGGAAAGGAAGATAAAGTCCATATCTTCTGTTCTTTAGGAGAAATCATGCATTCGTGTAAAGATGATGAATCTATGCAACGTAAAATTCAAAGTTTCTTTGATGAATTCAAATAAGAAACTATGTTTTTGGATTATTTTGTGACCAACTGGTTAGGCAACAACAAATTATGGAAGTTTCTTAAAGTTGAATTTTATCAGTTTATTTTGTAATGGACCATTTTCTATTGTTTCTTCGCATCTAATATATGTTTTTTTTTCCAGAAAGTGAGCAAAATCTTATAGGGACTTCCCACATTCCAACCAAGATACTAATAATGCTGTCAAATCTTACCACTGGTATCTAAAGCAAAGGTACCTTTGTGAGAAGAACAATGCATCCCATAGAAGGGTGGATTGGTTTTTGCATCTATTATTGAAAAAGGTTGACTTGTATTACATTCACATGCAACGTTTAAAAAATGTTGGTTTTGTCCGAGTTTCAAAAACTGAGCAACAAATAAATTTAAGTGCAAAGCAAAGAATATCCCAGATGAAGATTGTGTGGTTGATGGAAACAATGAATGTGAGTATTTGGTTCATAGCCAAACTATGGAGACTCGTGATACATGGTATCATGTCATCTATAAAGGGCTGAACCTGAACTTTTGTAATTGAAAATGGGCCCTAAATGGAAATATTTGTAAGCATATTTTGAAAGTTGAGATGCTAGTGACTAGCAATGTTTCGGGGGACAATGAATTGCCTAATGTCTCTAGGTCTATTACAGAAAGAATTAGATATTTACTTGATTTAAATGAATCATTTGTAATGACCCCAGAAATTGAAATGCACCTTCCACCTTCTCCTTCCACTGATTCAACCATTGTAAGGCCGGATAGCACCCTAACTAGCGATGAGGAAATTAAACTTTTGATTTCATCAACTTATAAGAAATTGAGGGGTTTATTACAAATAACACCCACAACTTTGGAGCAGGCATATGCACTAAATCAATTGGTAGAAAATATAAGCCAAAAGTAAAATAAGAAATTCGATGTTGTAACTCCATCCAAGGTCACTACCAAGAGGCGACATAGTTTCTTGAGCCCAATAAAAAAAGGGGGCAAAGTGTTCATGTGTTGAAATCAAGAAAAGATGAACCACAGTTTCTAAAGGTTGGATGGTGTCATGGAAGGAAAAGAAGCATGAATGAACAATTGGAGATCTCTTCTACAAAAGAAATCAATCTGGACCACACATCTAGAAGGGTTCAACATTCTATTTTATGAAATATTGGTATGGAAATATCAATTGATGTATCATTTTATGTGAAATTCAAAATATCATTATCTTCATCACCTTCAATGCAATTGCATAACAATGTGTTTTTCTTTGTTACAGCTGAAGATTCCACATCTCATAATACTTCAAGTTGTCAAGTTCGATTATTTGATGAGAATAATGTGGATCCAAATATGGGGAGTTCATTGATTCCTTTTCCATTTGATTCACCATGCCCACCTCTCCTGTTTGATCATCGAACCCCCTGGTTGTTTCCACCATTTGCACCAAATTCATTCATTGGGCACCCTACCTCAACCCATAACATTTCGGTTCCACACCCTAGAGTGATGCCCCCTATTGTACAACCAGTCGGATTGTATCGCCGCTCGCACTCTATACCTTGTTCATTTATGACATCCAACATGCCTCAATCCATTGCCCCAGAACTACACAACTATTACACACTTCCAATCAACAATTTACCTATAGTTGCTCCATCTACAGAGGAGGGACAATCTAGTCACATGCCTTCAAACTTTGTGGTAAGAAAAGTTGGTTGATGAAAATGTTATAACTTTCATGAATGAAATTTTGTATGAATGAAAATATCTAGTTATATTTTAAGTGAACCTATATTGCTAATTTGTTTTGTAATGGATTAACCAAAATCATTTGACAACATTCTTCTCAATTTGTTTTACAGGAAATAGTGGGTGAAAAGAGCAATCAAAGTGCTAGCAATCAATGGCAAGATGACAAATATTCGAGCTGATAAGTATTCATGGATAAAATATGGGCATAACCCTATAAAGGACTCTCCTGATCCAAGAACATCTTGTGTGCATGACGGGTTGAACAAGTCTCTGGATATGTACAAAATTTTGTAAATTCAATTTTGTATGGTTATCGTATTGAGATATTGAAATCTTTTTGTTGAACTCAAAGCATATAAAATCTTAGTGTAAATGTCGGTTGAACTCTCACAAACTCCAGAAAATGGTTATTTTCCTTTTTGCTACTATAAGCTTGATACATCCTTTTTGGATAAAAATATAGTGTATTGTATATAAAGGTAGAATTGGAACTCTTATATATTAGGCTGTCTCATAATTGTAGATGTGATTTTGGCATGCTGCTTTAATACAAAATGAATTTCAATGAAAATTGGTGAAAATTTGTCTTTTGTGAAAATTGGTCAAAATTATTGACATGCTCAAATTCAGTCCTTTGGAGTCTGGAAATGATTGAAAATTATGGAGTTGGAACCCATCTATGCATACTCAATGCTATTTCCTTCAAGTCAAATGTGTCATGACTCATGAAGGAAGGATGGACCTGTATATAGCAAATCCTGTAGGGCTGAAGGAGGGGACAACCCATGCACTCTAAGGCTAAATTCCTGGTACCAATGAAGATGTTCCTCATTCAACTTGGCTTGTAACATTCCTTAAACCTCGGCAAGCAGGAGAAGCAATTCAGAATTTCCAAATCAGTTGAACCCAATAATCAAGGATGTGTTGCTATCTTTGTTTTTTCTCTTTAAACAATGCCTGTTGTGTTCTCATCCATTCTTTCAAAGTTTTGATGCTAGAGATTATGGATTGGTATAGAGTTGGAATCCACAACCTATTTCTGCAAATGTATCTTTTCTTGGTTTTCATTCCAGAAACTAGTTTTTTGAGATATACTACCTATGGGGTGAGCCTCCTGTTTCCAGTTTTGAGAAATTTTATCTTTCACACTAGATTTTTAATCTGGAATAATTTAGTATGAAAAGTCCAATTTTGTGGCCATATCAAGGGGGCTGTAAATTGGACCCTAATTGCTGTTACAATTTGTGAGCTTCATACTATGCACTATGCAGCTTAATGTTAAGACAAAACTAGTAGCTAATTAACATCTCTTAACCTTGCAGATTCATATAACATGTTACTTTATTACATTATGCTTAAAGTTACTTTATTATTTAATACTGCCATCTAATAAAAACATGATACATACAGCTTGAGTGGTCCTAACAGTTAAGAACATGTGATTCTCTCCACAAAGGTCATATGTTCAATTCCAAACAGGGGTAAAATATGTACATGTGCCCAAGCTGCTATTTGCGTGGCAGTGGCAAGGTATAAGCATTCCCATTCTCGCTTACAAGGTAGTGAATGGACAAATTATTTACCAGGTAGACCCCAATGCCCAACAATTTTCTAGAAAAAAATAAAAACATGATATGACCATTAAACTAACATTCAAGGATCTCATGAGGCCACAAAAAACCACCCCTTACAATGTGTAGAACTACAACACCAACAGATCAGTAGAGCTCCTCATCAAATATCCAAGATTATTGCCATGCACATTCCAGACCCATGTAAATACACAAAAACAAATTCTCCATGCCTTTCTCAAATAGTAAATCGAACTTTCTTATTAAAAGAGTTTTATATTCTAATTCCCTCAATACAAATACTATGCATGGAAATAATATTACTTAGTCAATATATATTTTTTATTTTTCTTTATAAATAAGATTATGATTAGTTCCTATAAAAGAGTTTAATGATTATGATTAGCTACTATGCAAATTATAAAAATAAAAAATCCAAATAAAAGTAATTTTAAAAATCAAATTTATTATTCTTTAATTGCTTTTGCTTTTGTTTAAGGTTAATGGTTGTAACTATTTATACCAGCAGGACTGCAGATCCAAAAATAATTGAAATAACCATCTTAAGTATTGTGCCTTCCTCTGCTGTCATAAATGAATGTGGACAGGCCCAAAAGTAGCATCAAATCAGGGCAAAATTAGCACCTTTCCTTTGTTGTTAAGTTATCACTGTTGTTGGTTATAACTCCCATCACAAGCACACCCAATTTCTTGTTGTAGATATTGTGTTTGGGCTTCAAAGGAGTGCCCCATATCCTGATATATCTCCTCAAAAGAACACTTAGACTTCTGAACACAACCCACAACCACATAATTTTACTGCAGTGCCCTATCTTATGCAAATCTACCCTGTAAACAATGGGAAACATGCAGGAACGTGGCACAAATGTCCATGATTGAAGTGGCCACAAATCGGCTTTGATTTTCCTTGAAAGATATTATCATGAAAGGTACTTCAAGCTTCCACATCCGTGGTAGAAGTAATTAAGGAACTTCCTTACATTTATTTTTACTATGCCCTTAATCAATACAGGTGTGGAAAGAAGTTGAACATCAGACCTCACTTCGGCATTTGTGGGATAAATTGATCCTGGAAGATTGCTTTCAAGAGCACTTTAATAGAAGACAGCTGAAGGAAAAGATAACACTTCCATACTTGATTACTTGGGGAATCTGGTCAATGAGGAATGCCAGGTTTTTTGCGGATGTCTAAGTGCCCACTTTCAAAGTTTCATTACAAGTCATTTCACTGTTTTCTTCTTATAAGCCTAGTATACAACCAAAACCCAGTCATATGATTTTGAACAAGGATTATGCGTGGAGCTTATTTAATGGGTCCTGTCAGGGTCTAGAACACTTCTATAGTATGGGTATTGTGTTATTTACTACTAAGGATCAGAAATTCACTAGTAAGGCATATATGGTTATTGGTATTAAAAATCAAGTTGAATTTAGAACATTATTTTTCTTATTACAATGAGCTACAAAGAAAAATATACTGCAACTACAGGTTTTTGGGGACTCTGATATGGCTATCAAAGGGATGAACAATCACATGCAGGTCAATAGTTTGAGCCTTTCAGAGTTGGGAATACATTTGGAGGACACCTCTGGTCATTATCAGATGATTAGTTTTACTTATATTTAAAGAACTGAACAGTTTTACGAATTCACTAAGGAAGCTTTGCATTTGGCTCAAAGTTTTCTTGTTTTAGATGAATTTACTGAGGGGCATCTAGTTTCCTCAAGGTCTTGTTACATTTTAGACTGCTGATCTTATTTGGATGGTGATATATAACATGTCAACTGGTGTGGACATATTTTGATATAGAACTGAATTAGATATTCAAATTTTTGGAACAACTTATGTAAAGGAAACTGATTAGTCTAAGTTTCAACAAGTCTCTAGTCTTCATAACAAATCTAAGCTCTTCAATAGGAAACTGATCACATGAATTAAGGTTAACATTTGAGCTTATATACTTTCCACTGTCTGAGATATGTCACATTTCTACAATTCCACAGTCCAAGCTTGATTAGGACTATCCGAGGGTATCACAGTGGCTTATCAGAGCTTATATTTCTCTTGCCAATCCAAGCTTCTCATGGATTTTGATCTTGAGATTCGAGCCTATAAAACTGATTTCTCTCAAGATTTTGAGGCTCACATATATTATTGCAATTTTATATTCGAGCTTCTAACAACAAATCCTAGTTTGAAAGGTGCATAATAGTATTTTCCTAAAAAAGTATTCGCTTTTATCTCCTTGGCTTATGCCATGCTTGTATCCTCTTATCTGTCTTCTTGTGATGTTTTTCACTGAGGTTGATGGGAGGAATGACCAGTTCCATCTTATATTTATACTAGTTTTTTACCTTTAATGAAATGACATGTCACTTGGCCAAGGAAAATGAGCCTACATAATTCATTTTACCATACTAATTTTTCTAATTTATAAATTCAATTTCTCTCAATCTAAGAGGAGTTAGAAAGTGAGTAATAGCTCATTCGAAAGGGGAAAGTGTCCTCTACAAGATGGTGTCATTTTCATCCTTAACTAATATCAGTATTCCATCAGTAAAATTATATTTTATGAAGTGTAATCATTATTTTATCTGTGGCAGACTTTAGGATTTTATCATTATGTTTTCGAAAATATTTAGGGCTTCCATATTTTTAATCTTTTTGGCAATATCTAAAGATGAGTGTTTCTTCACTTGTTTTCTTTATTTATTAGGATTAGGGCATCTTCAAAGGCATCATGGGAATCTAGGGCTTTATTGATATATGCGTACATCACATCATTCTAGGGCAAACCATGCACCTAAGAAAATTCTCTTCATACTAGGTTAGAGTTTGTCATTATTATGGATTAATGTTCCTAGGAGGGTTTCATGGTATGAGCTTCTTCATCTCACATTAGATCATGCATCAACTATTTCCGGTTTGTCATAATATAGATATGGATATAGCTAGGGTTTGCATCAGAAATGACTTATACTTATTAAATGTTGTGAAAATCCACAAACCAGATGTAAACAACCCTATTTTGGTACTTTCAATTATTCCCATGGCATCCATCCAGGTGGAATTCAAGACGGTATTAAAGAGGCATCATCTGAAACTTGGAATTAAAATGAAAATCAAACGGAGCTCCAATAATCTTTGTTGAACCACTCGTAGGTTAAGAATAATTAGTTCACCTCAAATGTAATGTATATAACTGAACACATGAAGCATGTTATAACATGAGTAGACATTTAAGGTGAATGATATTACAAAATGGAAAAAAAAGTACATTAAAAGGTTCTTTAGTGAAAGAACACAGTATGAGAGTCCCAAGAAAAATGAAAACCATAGTGTATACACATAGTCGAGACCTATATTGATGTTGATCAATGTTTGCCAATGGAATGAACGGTGATTCTAAATCATCTCTAGCACTTACATCTACACTTGAGATTGCTCCAACCATTAGATCAATAGACATTTTATGGATCTCTGTAAGGTGCTTTATCGTAAAAGAAATAAAGCGAGCACTCCATATTTTTTCCTCTCTGTAGAGGGGCTGGAAATTGTTTGCACGAACATTGTAGATGCCTTCCATGTGATTATAGGTTAAATATGAGTTTGTCAATATTGTTATGTAATTGACCCCATTGTGTTTTGCCTCTTTTAATCTTGTAACAAGTGTAATGTAGTATGCTTCGTTATTGGTTGTCTTTCCTTGCACTTCCCATATTCTATAAACCACATGATTTTTTGCCCCATTGTGAAGGACAAATTTTAAAGATGCTCGACCCAGATTTGGGCAGCATGATACTTCAATGCACAGTGTCCACTTTTCCACCATTCCGTGAGCTTAGAAGCACTGCATAGTGACAACAACAAAATAGATTCATGTTAGAATATGAAATATGATAAAATATCCTGATTGAAATTGATTATTTTTATTCTACCTCAAGTTTGAATGCACATCCTTGAAAAATAACACAAAATCAAATATCAGTGATAAGACTTTGGGCATAAAGAGAGCATCTTTATTTTTCTATTAGCATAAAGAGTTAATAATGCATGCATGGTCATGAAAATGAGTATGTAGCATGACAAGAAGAAATGAACCATTTAAGACAAACCTTGTCATGCTATCTAGGATTCTAAGGATTTCAAAATATCATCTTTTAGTAAGATTGACTAAAGAAATCCTGGAAAATGGTTTTTCCTGTTACATTTTCAAAAACATTGCTATATCCAATGATTATGATTGCATTTGATTGTTAGTGTTTTCCAGAGCTATTGCTCACATCTTGAAAGATGGATTGCATTGGGTGGAGGGTTCCAAATAGAGCGAACACTCATATGCTTGTCCAAATCTCCATCAACAAGAGGCAATATCCAGGGAAGTCAAATCATGTAGGCAAGACAAGTCCAAGAAGGAGATATTGGACACCACTTATAGCTATGATGGATGTTGAACTTAATTATCAAAGCTATCCAATTGTTTAAAGTCCAATGAAACAAAACAATTTTTTTCTGATTTTTCTTCCATTGTTTTGATAATCATTCAGCCTCCATTGCCTTTGTACATAAGATGAGAGGGCCCAATTTAGATTGTATTATAACATGAGAATGCCCTGATAGCGGATAATTAGCATTCAGATGAATTCAGGCAATGTATAACGTGATGTGATTGTTCAGTGATCAAAGAAGAGGAAGAGCAAACTGCTCTTCAGAACAAGCATAAAAGAGCAGCCTAGATTGTTCTACCATACTATGTACTAGACTGGACTATGAATGTCTAGACATCTTGGATGAGTTTATGATATATGTGACTGTTGTTGCATATATCTCTAGGTTGTTAGTTCTTATCAACCATGGTTTTCTTTTTAAAAAATATAGAAAATATTAATGTGAGCTTGTCCATCTTCCAAATTCACAATTAAGTTAATGTGAGCTTGTCTTTAATTATGTTATCAATCACTTATGACATGAGGGAATAGTTGCTTTCAAGTATGTTTGTAGCTTATGTTTCTACTCTTCATTGAAATTCTTAGGTTACTATAAGTAACTTTGTCCTACTAATGGAGTTTGAACTTCTACATGTAGAAACTTAGCTCTTTTTTATCCTTTTGGCAAGTAATCTTAGCTAACACCATTACAAATGTCATTTACCTCAAGTTCCAACAATTATTTGAAGATTCTCCATAACATCTTTTCTCAATTGTACGTTAGCATCCATTTTCCTCCCCATTTGAACTTGATAGCCTAGGCCCCTTATATTGTAGTCACATTTAACAAAGGCATCCATTCATCTCTGCAACAAGTACTATGAGGGCATGAATGATCTTTTGCACCTGCTCAATTTGTTTTTACTTTTCTACTCACAATGTACACATCCACCCTTGAGTCTTCACAAACAAAAATAAGCATTGGTGAACCAAGAGTCCAGAAAGGATTCTTACTACATTTCAATCCCAACATATAGCTTCCTTACAATCCTTCTGAAGAATGCTGAAAACATTCTGATCCCCTGAAGACTTCTGGAATTACAAACTTCCTGCTACAACCCTAGTTATTAGAGCTAGTGTGACAATAGAAATAGCATTATGCGTCTTTAATAGGCTAAAAAGGATAGTACGTATTCACAAGAAAGGACATTTCTATAAGAAAATTGGGCCGACCTAATGGCAAAAGCATGCTACTGAAGAATATTGGATAGAACCAACCTTAATAATATGTAATGTGAATTACTAGTGTCAGCATACATGAGAATACTAGGTCAACCAACATGGTTGTGGGAACAATAATTACGCTCAAAACAATGAATGGATATTTTCTAATTCGCCTGCAAGGAAACTACTTGTGTACAGAAAACCAAGAACTAAGAATAGGCACATACAAATTATATATCTCACTTAGAACATGGAGATATGGAAAACAAAGTATCTAAGGATACATTTCTTTCAAGCGGGTAATATCCATCCGAAAGATTATTTTCAGGTAGCAGCTAGAAACCCATTCACACTACAGAGATAAAGGAATCGATACCTCCACATTTTCCCCCCGGTGATAGTCCATTGTCAAATTCTCAGTTGTACGTTTTCCCTCATCATAACAGCTTCTAACACCTGAGCATAAATCCACTTAGTAAAAATAAAAATATAAATGATACAAGTGGACAAAGGATAATTAAAGCCTTAAACAGGAATACAGATGTTAGTTGTTCTAGGAACCAAAACTATGGGAATCACAAAAGTTACAATCAGGTCTAGGATTCTTGAAACATTATAACCCATAAACATAGTTAACAATTGCATATCGTGCTCCTGGATGCTCCCATAATACATGACAGTACAAGGAAACAGTTAACATGTACATTTTGTTTTATTTCTATGTATGTCTTCGAACTGAAAAAAGGAAAATACAAAACAAATAGAAAACTTTAGAACACACTATAGACCACACAAATGGAAGCAATCAATCCATACTTATAAGATTGACATTTCCCCAATATGTATCCATCTGTGGATGCTGGAGAGGATCCCCATATACCTCACTTGTACTAGTAAGCAAGAAGCGGGCTCCAATTCATTTTGCCAACCCAGCATGTTCAATGTTCCCATCACATTTGTCTTGTATAAAGAATATTAAGAAAAAATTCAAAAACTGGATAAAGTGAAAGAGAACAGCAAATTTAGGAAGCCTCCTAGAACAATACATCCTAAGATTCACTCCTAAGAATGGAATTGAATTGAATTATTATTAATGTCAAAAAGACCAAAAGTGCAGACAATGGGACTGCCAAAAAGATCCCATTATAAAGTATTATGGAGGAGTTGCCTAACATGAAGCTAATAGCTAAAAACTAGGCAATAACCCCACTCCAAAGGAGTTAACAACCTAAAATTAGGTAATTTTTGTTTAAGATCAAAAGGCAAGGAGGATAATCTATAGCCACACAACTCACACCCTTAATGTGGATCATTGTAAGTTGGTCATTGTTGGTAATCAAGGCAAAATATGAAGATATCCTGCCAATATTATTGGAACCTATTATGTGTGCAATAGATGATTAAAGACGTGTGTGTAGGTGATAAATTCACCAGGATTTATCTCAAGACGACAAGTTGGGAAATTGGTGCAAACCGACCTTCTAACCTAAAAGCTCAACCCATATTTGAAGCTCAAATCCATTTCTATGCAAATATTTCATAGGCATAGGTTGATTCGTTTACATAAGCATGGCAATATAGTAGATTAAGCAATTTATGGCATCGATGCAAAACGACCTATAATAGTTGATACCAAAATAAGAAAAAATATTGAGATCTCCTGCACAGACATAAAAATTAAATCCAACCAAAATAGAAAAAGATGCAGATAGGGCATTGGTTCAATAACAAGATCGAGAAAGTATGAGCTGGACCACCTCGGATCCATTCTCACTGTGGTCTGCCTCACCAATATGGCATGAGTTTCAAAGGAATGAGACCAGTTGCATGTCACCAGCAATTTTGCTAGAATAGAAACCCTTAACACCTAGGACCTAAGCCAAAGGATGTTCGTTGTTGCTTTAAGAACTCAAAGAAATATGAAAAAAACAAAACGATGGACATCAAGTAGAAATTCAAAATGCAGAGGAAGTCAAAACTTTCCTACAAGGTGTGGATATGGTTGTTTTCACAGGATTGAACTTGTAGTGAACGAGAGACGCAGGGCATGCTAGATGGTAACTCTGGTCGACCTCCAACAATATCGGCTCAACAACATCATGTCGGATGAGCTCAAAGCCAGGATTCTTGAAGTGATGCATAACATTCTCCTTTCTACCAGTGAAGAAATTATCTATAACAATCACATTGTCTCCCCTCTCCAGTAGCCTGTCAAACAAATGGCTGCCCGTAAATCCTACTGCCCCTATTACAACTATTCTCAGAGGCTGCCTCTTCAAACCACCCATGATCCTGGAAATAGTGGTTGTCTTCTGAACTCAAGAATTCCCCGCTCTGTTGGACAAAAATTTCTCGGCGCCACCTATATTTTTCCTTATGTGTTGTTTTGCAAGATTGGGCTAGAGAATGAAGATCGTAGAGGCTATCAACATACCCACCAAAACAAACAACCAACACTGTTGTTTCAGGACATAGTGCATCGGTTTTGGCAGTGATTTAGGCTTCTCAGATTTGGGGGAATAGAGATCTGAATCTGCTGGGGCTTGGACTTCTTCGTCCCGGCGGTGATTCAGGCTTGATTTCTTGTGCATTTTGTTGATACTTCCCTACTACCCACGATGAAATACAATAAACCTAAAACATAATTATATACAAGAAATCACAGTGATATGAGAAGTAGGTGAGAAGTCTTGTTAACCATCGTCTTTATGGGGCCTTCTGTTGGTGGAATTGACAATTAAACACAACAATGTTAATTTGATTGCTCCTTATCATTTTGATGAATTCAATTTAAGTACAAAGTATAATTTACATATTAAAAATGGAATGGTGACCTCACCTGATCATTATATCTGCCAGCCTGCCAGGATTCAGCACCGTGAGCGGGATTTAGTGTATGCTAAAGAGGGGTTGCAGAGGAGGTTCGACAGGAGCGTGAATGGAGAAAATGGAGTTTTTGGTGCGAGTGTTGGTTTGAAAATGCACCAGCACAGCCGGTGCTAGCTCAGAGGTGGTGGGTCACCTGTTCCTGGAAAAAGTTTGATGCGATGGGCCGTCGAGCTCCCGGATAAATGATGGATGCGGGATGGAAAGGCATGGGCATGTATTTATGGTGAGGCTGCTATCGGGTGCATTAAAGGCCCGATAGCAGGCTGGTTAGCTCTTGCCAGAGTCACATTACTACGAACTAAATTGGAATAAGAGTTCAAGGGTATACATTATAAAGGACCCTAATAATGTGATATACAATAAGAAAGGATAGTAAAATCAAAATAGTGATATATCATCCCTGTTCTGATTTGAAGAGGATGCAAGACCATTAAACAATGGATGCAATATCAGGAAGGGGAAAGGGAACAATATCTAGCAAGGTTAATGGAAAGAAAGGTTATAAAAATTACAAAGAAAGGATGTCCAAAAAAATATTATACATAAAATGATCAGGAGTATGATTTTACTAAGGTATAAATTTGCCCTTTTTTTTTTACAGGGATGTAACACCAATACAATTTTCCTACCTACTACTATGTAGGGGAACAAGTAGTGGTACAAGTCTGATAACAAATAATATTGTACAAGATACAAAATCGTGCAGAACAAAACCTATGCAACCATATACCTATCAATTACAATAAGGCAAGTGTAAAGGTTAACGTATTTTCATTTTCTACTTGGTGGTGAACCTTAAAATATAGAGTATAGGAAGGAAATCATGGTATTGAAAGAGTAAGAATAGAGTAAATATTGAGGAATGAGTTGTTATAGGCTACATGAATAAATTAATATTCAAGAATATCGAGTGAGGGAAGTAGTCCTGTGATAATAAACCAACAAGTTATAAAATGTGTTTAATTGCTTAAGGTTAGAATTAACGACACAATGGGAAGAAAAATGTTGAAAGGAAGCATAATAACTAAGTATAGTGTTGAAAGTAAGATATAAAAATTACATGTAAGAAGGAGGTGTACTATTTTTTGATTTGGGGAAGAGATACAATGGAGTAAAATAAGAAGGCAGGAACTTAAATTTAGCAATGGAGGATACAAATATTCTTACGAACAAATTATCTAATGGAGGTTTTGATCCTAGAAATAAGGAGCATGTAGTGCACACACAAGCTACATGACACTGCAATGCATATAAACATGAATGGAAATGGATTAAAAGAGGGATTAAGAACCATTAGCCCACAAATACAATGTAAAGAAATATAACAAGTACGAGAAAAACAAAAAAACAAAAAAAAAAGTTTTCTTGAGCATATTTAATATTCATATTCGTACAACTAAAAACTACTATCAAGAAAATAGATGATAATAGCATAAATAAAGCACATGTACTCTAAATATTATACCTTTATGGCTGAGAATCAAACTACCAAGAATGTTCTAAACATGATTATTTTGTATGCCTGATAAGATTTGGGAAATAATTACTAACTTGATACCAAGGAAGTAGATAAATTGATTAGTGACCTCCTCAAGTGAGGAACTTTGGAACACTTTACCTTCAAGATTAGAAAAAAATAAAAAATTATAAGTTCAGATGTCTGAATACCCTCAATAATGAGAGAACAAAATGTGAAACAAAATTATTGCATAAGAAAATCCTTGAGAGGAAATTACAATGGACTTGAAAACGGATAATACATTCAAAAAATGGTTGAGGAGATGATACCTTAGGGAAATTGTAGATAGTCATATATGTGTAGAATTCAATATCAATATATATATATATATATATATATATATATATATATATATATATATATATATATATATATATATATATATATATATATATATATATATATATATATATAGATATATGCGACACAAAATAGAATATCGTTGTAAATAGTGACTGAAAAAAAGTCATCAAACACGAAAATAACAAAGTGCGTGGAATAATTGGAGAATACTAAGAAAAAAATAATAGTAATAGTGGCATTCTAACTACTCAAAAAACTAGAAAAACATGAAGGCAATAGGAAATGGTGCTCAAAAGAGGCAAAAATCATAACCCTTACACATAAATGGAAAAGATTAAAATGGATCGAAGCTAAAATAAAGCGTGAAAAATGTAATCCCTCAAGCGGAATTGCAATAGACCCTAACAAGGGAAAATAAAATCCTTGATTGGTATTATAGGAATCAAAAGGTCTCAAAATGATATGGGATTAGAGATCAATATTGTAGTTTTGTTAGAAACTTCACAAAATTAATTTTTATTCAACGAATATATATATATAGATATATATATATATATATATATATATATATATATATATATATATATATATATATATATATATATATATATACATACACACACGTTGAGGAACGGAAACAAGGTATAGGATGCATGGTTGTTAGATTTCGTCCACCCAAGATGTAAGCATGGGTTAAGAAGAAAAAGCAGATACAAATAAAGAGTAAAAAATTATTTATTCCTGTTGCAGAGTAGTTAGTAATAGAAATCAAAGAGTTGTCTATTAGCTCTTAAGAATATCTGATGCTTCACTTCGTCATATATTTACTTTAAGGAAAATCATTGTTTTCCTTGTCTCTTTATTGTTCTAGGTTAGCCACCGACCTATGGGAGATAATTTTTTTCGCAATTGTAAATCCCGTATAACAAATTGATGACTCCATTGGGGAACACAATATTCTATTGGTGGTTTCCTTGTCCATTATGTTTTATTACCTCCTTGACAGACCTTTGTTGTATCATCGAACCAAGAACAAACTTAGGAAGTGAATTTATTGAGCCTTTTTTGCAATTTTTGTGCTGGAATCCTCTTTCCCTGGCCCAACGAACCCCCTGTTCCTTTGACAGATCCTTTCATCTCTCACTAGCCCACTCCGCACCAGTGTTGCAATGCACTGGTGCCTCTTCTGCACCAGCATTGGCCCCTATTTTTGCATGATTTTTCCTTAGTTCTTGAGCCTCTCTTTGGTCATCCTACTTCAAGTTGAACTTACTTGAGTTTTGAGTGTCTTGTGGCCTCTCTAAAGCCTCCATTTGGTTTTCATTTGCATTGTTTTCCTTTGGTAAGAATTAGTTTTGATTTTCCTTTGTTCTTATCATTTGGCTACTTGAAAATTGATTTCATTTGGTTGTTGATCGATTAGATGAATTATTGTTTTAGACCTCATTCTGAAAAGTGCAATCGAATTAGTAATTAAACATTTGCATCTTAATTTTATTTATTTCAAAAATTATTCTAGGTGCAGTGTGGGGCACGTGGAAGGTATGCTTTTTGATAAGAAATCTAGTGGTTTTTCAATACTATTTCTAATCTTTTCTGCATTATGAGTCTAAAAATATAAGGGTTTCGGTGAATTGTGTGAAAATGGACAAACGAAGCTCAATCACTAATAATTGATGTTTTCTATGCAGAAGGACGTGGAAATGGGGAATTATCGAGTAAAAACGAGAAGCGAAAGGAAAGTAACCGCTGTCCCGACAACAGGGAACCGGATGCAGACAAGATCAAGTAAAATTGGAGCCGAATAATCCAGGAAAAGAACGCAGGATACCGTGACGGAGAACGCAAGAAGGAAAGAGAAGACCTGAACGATTAGCGAATCCCTCAGGATCTTCGATCCTGAGGGATCGCTGCTTTAAGCTTATATTTTGTATCTAGACATCTTCGTCATTGCTGTTATATAAAGGTACCACGCCATCGAGCGTGGGGGGACGACTGTTATTATAATTATAAACTCAGAACGATTTTGATCACTGAGCTTTTGTAAGATCTGATTTTGTACACTTTTGTTATGCAATCAATATAAAGGATTTGGTGTTCACTTCGTTTCTGTATCTAAAGTAACTCTAAGCAGTGTACCATCGTAGCCAAGGGCCCAGCTCCGACGGTCACTTGTTGTTGTATCATACGGTGATTTGTGTGGTTTGCTTATTTCTCTTGTTTCAGTAATCCGATACATTTCTTATATGATAGACTATGCTTCTTAATTAATATCTGAATCTGAATAAGTTCTATAATTCACGTCTCTGTATTACACAAACTGAATCTATTCGAATTGCATCCATTTCTACAGCAAGTTATTGGTATGAATGTTATCATTATTGGATTCATATGAAATAAGTATTTGTGAGGCTTGAAGATAATATCACTTTGTTCAGAAACATAGTCGCATCATACATTGCTCTCGGATCGCTACAGTAGTATAGACCGTGTACATACTTCGGAGTTTGCTGTTCCATTTGAGTTTGCTGTTCCATTTGAGTTTGCTGTTCCATTTGGGTTTGCTGTTCCATTTGGGTTTGCTGTTCCATTTGGGTTTGCTGTTCCATTTTATATGATTGACGTTTCCTGTTTATGATAGTTTGTTGTTCCATTTCATTACTGTTGTTCCATTTCATTACTGCTGTTCCATTTCATTACTGTTGTTCCATTTTAAGAATTGCTGTTCCATTTTACTTTCATTAATCTGCCTTTATTGCTTTCGCGTGATAGCAGGCCTAAGGCTGTCGTGAGCCCAGCAAGACGCTGCCTAGCTCCCTGACCTATAAGCCCATGCTTTGGTTTCCTTTCTTTATCAGTTTCTAAAGGGAAGGGTTATTGGTTCCGTACCCTTGACTGATCATTTGCCTTGTGTGATTTCATTTTCTGAATTGGTTTAGTTACAGCTTAGTGTTTGTTTCCTTTCAAGTCATTAGAACGCTATACTACCGAGCACTACTTGGACAGAACAGCCTCGGATTGAGTTACTCCTTGAAAGAACAAAACGATCCCGGATTGACTTAATAATGTGGAATAATTGGTGGTGTGAGAGACCCTAGTTATCGCTCTACATTTTGGCACCGTTGCCGGGGAAGGGGTAATAGCCATTTGTCCTTTATAGAGTAGTGCGCAAATCTGCTAGGAGGGAGTTGGATTTTAAAAACGGAAGGTAAGAACCTGCGTACGGAGCATGTAAAAGCCCTGCTCCACCGTCCGCTCTCTTAGTAGAATTGCTGGTTAAATAGGATTTAGCAGTTTAATTGGAGTGCATGACTAAGCAGAAAAAGTTAGAAAAAGATCAAAAGCCTCCATCCAAAGCTAAGGGGCCGGTGACCCTTGGACGAAAGACCTTCATAGACGAAATCTATAAGAAAGCCGACTCTCAGCCATCAGTAGGTTATAAGAAAGTCAATTCTAAACAGCCTACTAGTTCCCTTCAGGCCTCGGGATCACCATCCGAAGCCTTTGCTGAGGTGCACAGTCGAACAGAGGAGCAGGATTTTCAAGAAATTGAAAATTTGACTCTTGGACCATTGCACGAAGGGACCCAAAGTAACCTTTGTGAAGGAGAAGGAGAAACAGGGGAAGTTGAGGAACCTAGATCTCCTATTGAATTGAACCAGCCTTTGAATAGCCCGGACAAGGGAAGCGCTGTAAAAATCCTTGTTGAAGGAATTCATTCACCGCAGACAGTTGGGGCCATTATCATCCCTGATCAAGGGAGTGGTGTCAAGACAATCCCTGTTAAGACTATCCCTCCTCAACCAAGGAACACTCTCTTGGAAATTCCTGAAGATTACTGGCATATATTCGATCCCATGGCGCAGAACCAGCCAAACACCCAGACCTCCACATTGCAATATCCGATAGTAGATTCTGCAGCAAATGTGCCCATGAAAGCCATCCCTCTCCAGCATATTCCCACATTTCATGGCCTCACATCAGAAGATCCGGACGCCTTCTTGTTCGAATTTGATGTATTATGTAGAGGATATGATTACACCACCGATCCCCAGAAACTGAAATTGTTCCCCTCTACATTAAAAGGGGCTGCGTTGAGATGGTTTATGGGCTTAGGTGGTGGGGTTATTAACAATTGGGATCAAATGAAAGAAGCCTTTTTAAAGAAATACCAAGATTACTGTAGATCGAGGGAATTAAAAGATGAAATCTTTCAAATGTCAGCCAGACCAAACGAAACCTTAGAAGAATATGTGGAACGTTTCCAATATAACTTGCAAAGATCCCCTTATGCATCACTACCTCTGCCTGATAACGTGTTGAAAACTGCATTAATTAGAGGTATGAGAGAGCAATGGATCGAAACGTTAAACATCATGGGGAAAGGAGACATTTATCAGGAAAATTTCGCTGATATCATTGATCTGTGTATCAGGAGCTCAAGAGGCAGCACGAGGATAAAACCAGCGGAATATGATCGCTTCCCCAGAGATAACAGAACATTAACAGAGGGAGTAACACGGGTGGAACTTGGAAATTTGCTAGAAAATTTTAAAACTGATATCCTGGGAACATTAACTACACAACTTGACATTGTGCAGGCTAAACAGAAGCAAGCTGAGGCAGAGCAGAATCTAGCCATTTTTTGCCCACGATGCAGGAAGAAACACAGCCATAAGGAATGCCCGCTGGATACAGTCCAAATATGTGCTAACTGCACCAAGGAACACCTGACCGAAAGCTGTCCTTCACTGCCTGGTTTGAAGGCAGTATACAAAGAAGCAGAAGAGGAGTCAGAACCAGCATATTTTGTTAACCAGCGTCGTCAATGGCAGCCTAGGCAACCAGGTATGTTTTCAGATCCCTCCTCTTCTTTTCAACCCCCGCAGTTCAGTACACAGCAACAGAACATGTGGCAAAATCAGTCCCAACCCCCGTTTTCAAATTGGTCACCTCAAATGTTTCCTACTCCAAATCCTTGGATGTCCCAATTTGGTTGGCCAAACTGCCCTTATCCTCCACCATATTGGCAGAATAGTTCCTATCCTCCACAGTGGACCCCTTCCACTTCGCAAGGCTCATCCTGGCAGACAAGCTGGCCAAGATCGACATATCAGCCAGCAGGATCAATCCCACTCCCTCAACCAACTCTGCCAGCCTTACAAAAAAATCCCCAGTCTAATCTGAGACCGAAACTCCCAGCCCAACCCAATCCCAACCCTAATAATAGGCCGGTCCAATCTATCCAAATCATAGACACATCAGAGATTGAGTCTGACCTAAGGGAGTGTAATGATCTTCAGTTAAGATCGGGACGAATAATAGAAACAGAGGGAGACAAAATGATTCATATTGAAAATCAGTTACCAGTAGAACAACCCCCACAACGGGAGGGTGAAAACAAAGAGCAAAACAATAAACAAGCAAGTACATCCTCTCCTCCTTTCCTAGAACGATTAGTCATATCTCGACCTATACAACCTCCAGACTTTGACATTTTGGGAGAATTACAAAATTTGTATATAAAGATTCCATTCCTCCAAGCTATACAAGATATTCCTATATATGCGAAAACCATAAAGGAATTATGCATAAAAAAATCAAGGAGGAATACAAATACTAACCCTAGAGTCCAAGTAGTTGGTACTTTATCCGACCTATTATCAGGAAAGGAGACACCTATCAAATATGAAGATCCCGGGAACCCAATTGTAACCGTTCAAATCTATGGCCAAACCCTGACTAACGCTCTAGTCGACCTGGGAGCTGCAATCAACATTTTGACAACCTCCACCTGCCAAAAGCTTGGCATTACGTCAGTAGAACCTACTTCTACTCTGTTAGAATTGGCAGATCGATCTGTAGTTCGACCAGAAGGTACTCTGAATGATGTCATGGTTTCCGTAGATTCATGGGAGTATCCCACAGATTTCCTGGTAATTAATCCTAAAACCCGACTAGATGGACATCCGTTAATCCTAGGCAGACCCTGGCTTGCTACTGCCGATGCCTACATAGGCTGCCGGCAGGGAAACATGACTATAGCTAAAGGACCCGATGTTAAAAATTTAATTTTATATCCACCAGCTCAGCCAAGCCTGCCAATGATTAAAACTAACTCTTATCCTGTATCATATCTTGCTAACAACATCAGATCTCCATTAACTATACAGAAGGCGTTAGACTTCAAGGATCAAACAGAAGACGACGCCTGTAACAATTTTATTAGTCAAACTAAAGCTAGAAAACATATGCAGTGTCTTATGATAGAGGCAGCATTTGACAGTGAGCTAGAAGAAGATCCCTTAAAAGATCCGCATGATCAGACAATACCAGTAACTGTTGTTGCTAATAGTAAAGTAGTGGAAATTGAACCTGGTAAAACTTTGAATATTAACGCCAATCTTACACCAGATCAAGAGACAAAACTTGTTAGTCTGTTACAAAAATACAAGGATGCATTTGCGTGGGATTACCCCGACATGAAGGGGATTGATCCTCAATTATGCACCCATCACATCTATATAGAGAAAGATGCAAGACCTGTCCGTCAGCCACAAAGAAGACTCAACCCTCACCTAAAGGAGATAGTGAAAGATGAACTTCAGAAGCTCTTAGATGTTAACTTTATTTACTCTATCTCTGACAGTAAATGGGTCTCTCCCCTTGTGGTGGTACCCAAGAAAAATGGAAAATGGAGGATTTGCGTCGATTATAGGGAGTTAAACAAGGCTACGCAAAAGGATCACTTTCCCCTCCCATTTATAGATCAAGTATTGGACACGTTAGGAGGGAAGAAATTTTTCTCCTTTTTGGATGGCTTCAGTGGATATAACCAAATCCAAATTGCCCCTGAAGACCAGGATAAAACTACCTTTACGTGCCCTTGGGGAACGTTTGCCTATCGCGTATTACCCTTCGGCCTATGTAACGCCCCTGCTACATTTCAAAGGGCTATTCTTAGTATTTTTGCAGATCTAATAAACGATGGACTTGAGGTGTATATGGACGACTTCACACCGTATGGGGATGAATTTGATCCAGCTCTGGATACCCTGGAAAAAGTTCTACAACGCTGCATTGCTACCAGACTCTGCCTGAGCAACGAGAAGTGCTACATGATGATGACGGAAGGGCTCATTCTAGGGCACTACATTTCAGCAGCTGGCATCCAGGTAGACCCTGCTAAAATTCAAATTCTTTTGCTCATCCCTACCCCCACTACTCAAACAGAGGTACGTAGTTTCCTTGGATTTTCTGGATATTACAGACGCTTTATAGAACATTATTCACGAATTGTAGCACCTCTATATGCTCTGACAGGTAATGTCGATTTTTTGTGGACAGATAAATGCGACCAAGCTTTTAAAGAATTGAAAAAGTTGCTGTCAATAGCTCCAGTCCTTCGAGGACCAAACTGGAATCTGCCATTCCAGATCTCATCGGATGCCTCGGATACAGCAATCGGTGCAGTCCTAGGACAAGAAGAGGATAAGAAGCCATACGCTATTTACTATATTAGCAAAAATTTATCCTCTGCCGAGCTCAATTATACTGTTACTGAAAAGGAATTTCTCGCTGTAATTCATGCTGTTAATAAATTTAGGCATTATATTACAGGTTACCCTGTTGTGTTATATACAGATCATTCTGCTATTAAATATCTAGCAAACAAACCTGTCACGAATGCTAGAGTAACTCAATGGTTGATCCTGTTGCAGGAGTTTGACATCCCAATTAAGGATCAACCTGGCAAGGAGAACCCTGTAGCCGACTTCCTCTCAAGAATACCCAAAATCAATCGAAGCAGCAGCCGTGGAAGATCAATTCCCTGATGAACATCTGTTTGCCATTGCCATTCGAACACCCTGGTATGCTGACGTCGCCAATTACCTTGCAGTGGGTAAGTTACCAAAACACCTAAACCCTCAGGAACGAAAGCAAATTGTTCAAAAAAGCACACGATTTTCGTGGATTGGAGACCATTTATTCCATACAGGGGCAGACATGCAAATCAGAAGGTGTATTCGAGAGGATGAGATCCTAGACATCTTAAAGGCTTGTCACAGTGGACCATGCGGGGGGCACTTTGCCGACAAGAGAACAACACATAAAATACTACAGGCAGGGTACTATTGGCCTACAATCTTTAAGGACGCAAAAAAAGTTTGTGCAGGCCTGTGATAGCTGCTAGCGAGCAGGAAAGCCTGGTCAAGCTGATGAAATGCCTCTGAGACCACAAGTGGTTATTGAGCCATTTGAACGATGGGCTCTCGATTTCGTCGAGCCCATTAATCCACCATCAAACCAAAGGACATACATCCTGGTAGCAACAGACTATGTTACTAAATGGGTTGAGGCTGAATCATTAGCTAGGGCTACAGAAGATTCGATAATACAATTTTTGTTCCATTTGTTTGTACGTTATGGACTTCCGAGAGAAGTAATTACATATGGTGGACCACAATTTGTTGGAAACAAACTAGCTACAACATTTAACAATTATCATATCCAACACAAGATTACTACCCCCTACCATTCGCAGGCAAATGGACAAGTAGAAAACAGTAACAAGATAATTGGGTCAATCTTAACAAAGACCATCGCATCACACAGGCGTGATTGGGCTGCTCGGCTACCTGAAGCACTGTGGGCTTATAGAACCACATGGAGAAGTACGACAGGCTATTCACCTTATCAATTGGTGTTTGGGAAACAACCAATCTTTCCTATCGAATTCGAGATCCAAACACTACGAACTGCACAAGAGGTTGGCCTAGATCTGAATGAGGCACAGATCAATTGACTACGACAAATCAACGAATTGGATGAGATTAGGCTCTCTGCATTACAAAACACAGCATTAATCCAACAGCAGCGAGCTAAGTGGCACGATGCACTTATAAAGAATAAAGTCTTCCATGAAGGAGACTGGGCTCTGTTATACGATTCTCGGTTCCAGGACTTCCCGGGGAAACTCCAGACTCGCTGGCTAGGACCATATGAGATCCAGAAGGTGCACGACAATGGGACCCTCACTCTGATCACGATTGACGGTTCTGGACATACGTTCAAAGTAAATGGCCACCGAGTTCGTCCCTATCGAAGACCTCTTACTCGGGAATCCTTTTGTCAACAGCTTCAGCAAGATACTGATTTGGAGATCCTAGCAGAGGAAGTGAAATCTTCCTCACCCATAACTTAAGCAATTTGTTTTTCATAATTTGTACATAACATCCTGTATATATGTTCTTTTCATCTTTGTTTTGTAGTATTTTGGTTACCTTATTTTGCACAGCACTGGTTTGATTTTGCTGTTCCTTTTCAAAAGGAACAGCACTCGTTTGATTTTGCTGTTCCTTTTCAAAAGGAACAGCACTCGTTTGATTTTGCTGTTCCTTTTTAAAAGGAACAACACTCGTGTGATTCTGCTGTTCCTTTTCAAAAGGAACAACACTTTTGGTGTTTTGCTGTTCCTTTGCAAAAAGGAACAACACTTGTTGTTTTGCTGTTCCTTTTCGAAAAGGAACAACACTTTTTATTTTGCTGTTCCTTTGCGAAAAGGAACAACACTTTTGTGTTTTGGAATTTTTGTTGTTCCTTTGCGAAAAGGAACAGCACGTTTGTGTTTTGGAATTTTTGCTGTTCCTTTGCGAAAAGGAACAGCACTTTGACGTTTTGGAATTTTTGTTGTTCCTTTGGAAAAAGGAACAACACTTTTTGTTCTGTTGTTCCTTTGCGAAAAGGAACAGCACTTTTTGGCTTTGCTGTTCCTTTGCGAAAAGGAACAGCCCGTGTGGATTTTTGCTGTTCCTTTGTGAAAAGGAACAGCCCGTGTGGATTTTTGCTGTTCCTTTGCGAAAAGGAACAGCCCGTGTGGATTTTTGCTGTTCCTTTGTGAAAAGGAACAGCCCGTGTGGATTTTTGCTGTTCCTTTGCGAAAAGGAACAGCACGTGTGGATTTTTGTTGTTCCTTTGCGAAAAGGAACAACACTCTTTGTGCTTTGTTGTTCCTTTGCGAAAAGGAACAGCACTCGCATATTTCTTTTTTTCAAGATGCAGAATTTGGTTTTTCTTTTCCGCAAGATGAGTCATTCGCATGCTTCGCTCAGAGAAGACACCATCAGAACCTTTCTGCTTCTATTTGGACGTTTTGCGATTATGCTCTCCTAAATCCTTTAGATATAGCAATGACATTATGCAATCAACATAAAAGCATGATATACCGAAACCTGCATATCACAAATCGCTATTATTTTAACAGTCAGCATATATAAGAAGACAAGAGGAAGGACATTAACTTTCGTCTTTACTGTCATTACCTTGTTCCCGAACCATGGTTTGGTAATTTTTATCATGTCGATTTCCCTAAAAACTTTCTTGATCATTACTGAGGAATATGAGCAAACAATTTATATCTGTCTGTTGGGATTGTAAGACTTCTTCCACCATTCCCCGCTCTTAAGGAGTGCGGAACCACCCTTATGTGTAATCGAACAAAGAAAAAAGAAGTGTGCTGCAAAAGAAGAATAAAAAAAAAAAAGAAAAAAATATATAAAAACAAGATATGAAATTGTCAAATGCAGGATAGGGGGTCTCATTCAGAGCCAGCCTACCATGATCATAAGGATGGAAGCGAAGTGGCATTCCCATTACGGCCACCACACCAGGGATATGGTCCAAAGGTAAAATAACAAGCAAACCTTGGAACAGGAGGCCTCATCACGAGCCGGCCTGACCACGTTTCGTGCCTACCTTGTGAATGGCATTATGGCTATCTGGTCACCAAGCCAGCATAATGGCCTGCATTTTGACAAAGCACTCTTCAGTAGATACACAAAGGATAATGGTTTCGGAGGGTGAGATAAACAACTTTGCCAAGGTTATGAACACCTGTTGGCAGCAGAGCTCTGTTAATGGCATTGGAGTCGTAATATTTACACCAACAGGTATGATATTAAGTCTGCTTGTCTTTTATATCCTTTGCATGTATCATATGTCACACCCTGATATAATTATCGCATGAGCATTATCACCAATCATGGCAACGGAATTGACAATGACTACTGGAGACTTGGTACAGTTGACAGACGTCCAACCCTCGGTTCCTCATTATATCACACTGGCTTATCTTAAAAGCGATCCATTTTTCTGCCTCGGTTTCGGTACTTCATTGTCCTTTTACAACATGGCATAATTTCCACCTGCTGTACTTTATGATTTGACTCCCGACTGGCTGCTGCTCCTCTCTTTGACGGCTGGGGGCAGCCTATCAGATCGCGGGGGGGGAGGTGACCTCATTACTCCAATGGTTACGTGGTTGCACACCATTCGGGCAAAATAATGACACGATTTAACGGTATGATGATCTCATTCTACGGACTGCCACCCATGGTCTTTCTCTTTGCTGCATGCTCTACGAAAATCCTCCCTAAAAATAGCATCGAGTACCCTCTCTGTTCGGTAAATACCGCGGACAGTTGCTGTGTCATTCCCGAGTTCGTTCCTGAGAGTAAGCTATGGGCGGGAAAACAATCCGAAGTGAACCACACAAGCTGACCGCGTCTGCTGCTGCCCGCGAAATTCTAGAAAATGCAGGCTGGTTGAATTACTTCAACCGCCTGCAAGAATCGAACGAGGCTGTAGCATTGGAATTCCTGCAAAATCTGCAGGAAAACCACTCTATAGTCGGAGGAAAGCGGATAGAAGTCACGGAGGACATTATTGCAGAAACCTCAGGATTACCAGCTGTTGGACCCAGATGGGAGCTGAAGAAGGAAAGACTGCAGAAAGCAATGGAAATTTTCCAAAGCGAAGGCCAAAGTCTGACAGTCAAAGGGAAAGGAGTTCTGCCGACAACACTGGGGGAACCCTGGACCGAGCTGGCAAAGATAGTGCAGAGCTATATCACCTGCGAAGGGAGAAAAGATGTGGTAAGGGCTCGTCACTTAAAACTTCTAGCTGTTTTGAAAGGAAAATGCTCTGTAAATCTCCCTGCCTTTTTAAATTCATTATTACATGATGCGGCCCGAAGTTTGAAGAAGGCTGAGCACACAGAGACGGTTGTTAGCCACCACGGACTGATTCGGCTAATAATAAGCCACAGTCTTGCCCAACCTCGAACCTCCAGCACACTGGAACGTTCAGAAGAACACAAGGAGCCAGCAGCAGAAAAGCATGCTGTTTCAAAACGAAAGCAGTCCTCTAGCACGCCGGAACAATCAGAGAAACGTAAGAAGCCGGCGGCAGAAAAGCATGCTGTTTCGAAACGGAAGCGATCCTCCGATACGCCGGAACGACCAGAGGAACCTAGAGAACCTGTTGGCACTCCCAACCTACCTGAAAGACCCAGGAAGTCAGCTCGATTGGTTCGAATACGGGGAAGGTTGGAAAAGATTCAGAAAACTGCGGCCCAACCAATTGAAATCGAGGACGAACCCTCGGAAGAGGAAGGTGAATTACCCGAAGGAAATGCTGAGCAACTAGAGGCTGGAACTAACCAGCCAGAAGAAGGAATTGAGGAAGAAAACGCACAATCCATGGGGAGCCCGTTGCAAGACCATCCAGGAGAAGAGGAATTGGCAGTAGTTCTGGCCAATATGGGAGAATACGGCCAAGCCTCCAGTCCAGGAGGCATCCTTGACGGTCCCGCAGAAGAAGAATTACCTAAGGAAGGGCATGCAGAAGAGGCAGGGGAAGAAAACCTGCCTGTCTTTGGTAATGAAGCAGAAGACATCAATTCGGGACAATCTGTCCCCAGGGCGCCGGAAGATGTTCCAGGAGAGGAAGAAGAAGTAAGATTGAAGGCCAAACCCTCTGCCGAGGCTAGGGAAATTGAAAAATTGAGAAAGAAGCACCAGAGGATGCTGGGCACGATAGCCAGACTTCGGCAACAAATTAGAATGTTGAAAGCCAGTCTGAGAATACAAAAAACTGCAAGGAAGAGGAAAAGGACCACGGCACCAAGAACCCCGAGGGTTAGGGTTCGTTTTGATGGACGAAACCCCATCAGGAGACCTACTGTGGAGGAACAATCCGCTTTTCCGAATGATAATGAGGAACAAGGTGCTGTTCCAATAGAAACTGCTGTTCCATCTAGCCCGGAGGAACGAATGGACATTCCAATGGAACAGCAAGAGGCTCCGGTGGTAGGAAGACCGTACCAACCCTTTGTTCGCATCAAAAAGGAGACGGATAGCAAAGAGGTTCAAACGGAAGCACCCCCCTCGGGTGTAATTCGGGTCCAAAATTCCAAACAACACAATAGGAAGGTCCAGGTTAAACTTCCAGCTTCTACGGCTGCCTGGAAGAAAGACCCGAAAACCAGAACCTTGCATAAAATGATGAAGGAAGCCTAGCAGGAGGCCAAGCAGTTACGAGAACAGACGGTCCCCAAGGAAAAATACGAAGAGCTCCAACAGCAACTTCGAAACATCAGTCAGTCTGAGAGCCAGGCCTTCGAAGGATGGCAGAAGGAGCAGGAAAAGGTTGCTAAGGTAACTCGTCGACTAGACAGTGTTGTTAAGCAGATGGACACCTTGTGTTCCTTGTATATTGATGTTTTGACTTGTAGAGCCCCTGCTAAAAATTATGCTTTGTTTTTGCTTGAACGTTATTTGAGATTAAAAATAAAAGCTGTTAGGGCAGGAGCACCCATCCATATCAACACTGTTAATGATTTTATAGATTGCTGCAAGCACTATGGAGTTAAAGTTCAAAGGTTGTTATGTGAATTCTACTTGCACAATCTCATCTTAGACCAGGAAACTGATTTGAATCCTGGCCCTTTCGTTGGCGATATACAATTTCAAGCCTTTATCTCATTTGGGGTGAATCAGTTAAAATGGCTTAAAGCTTACAACATCTTCCAGAGGCAAGAAAATAGTTTAGACCTTTGGGTACGAGCTGAACCTAGGGACCCAACAGCATTATGGAGAGAGCATAGGAGTATGATGAGGATCCCAGGTGTCATGAAGATATTAGGTCCCATGCATGGAGACTTGATCCGAAATGGTCTGGAGTATTTCCTGACTATTAAAGACCAGGCCTTCCATGCTGCAAAGTTTCGCTACCGAACCTCTAACCCAAACATCCAGCTCAGGGAACCCTTTAACTTTGAGAATTTTGAATTGGATGCCAGTCGATTGAGTCTCTATGGGGAACGGATTCTGCGAGCAGGACCATGGTGGTTGGGGTATCGGTTTCGCAGCCCAATTGTTTGGCATCCTGCACCTGGATATCAGGCCCTATATGAGATGCCTGCAGATCAGTTAGACCAGTTCTTTGACCATCTAGTTGCTAATCATGGTTGTCGGCCTCTTCGTGAGATCCCTTCTCCGGCCTACTCTCTCACAGCCCTGCATGTCAATTACAACGTTTTCATGAGGACATGAAACAGGGTAAGCAGGGGGGTGTGTGGAGCACCTGGAAGGTATGCTTTTTGATAAGCAATCTAGTGGTTTTTCAATACTATTTCTAATCTTTTCTGCATTATGAGTCTAAAAATATAAGGGTTTTGGTGAATTGTGTGAAAATGGACAAACGAAGCTCAATCACTAATAATTGATGTTTTCTATGCAGAAGGACGCGGAAATGGGGAATTATCGAGTAAAAACGAGAAGCGAAAGGAAAGTAACTGCTGTCCCGACAACAGGGAACCGGATGCGGACAAGATCAAGTAAAATTGGAGCCGAATAATCCAGGAAAAGAACGCAGGATACCGTGACGGAGAACGCAAGAAGGAAAGAGAAGACCTGAACGATTAGCGAATCCCTCAGGATCTTCGATCCTGAGGGATCGCTGCTTTAAGCTTATCTTTTGTATCTAGACATCTCCTTCATTGCTGTTATATAAAGGTACCACGCCATCGAGCGTGGGGGGACAACTGTTATTATAATTATAAACTCAGAACGATTTTGATCACTGAGCTTTTGTAAGATCTGATTTTGTACACTTTTGTTATGCAATCAATATAAAGGATTTGGTGTTCACTTCGTTTCTGTATCTGAAGTAACTCTAAGAAGTGTACCATCCTAGCCAAGGGCCCAGCTCCGACGGTCACTTGCTGTTGTATCATACGGTGATTTGTGTGGTTTGCTTATTTCTCTTGTTTCAGTAATCCGATACATTTCTTATATGATAGACTATGCTTCTTAATTAATATCTGAATCTGAATAAGTTCTGTAATTCACGTCTCTGTATTACACAAACTGAATCTATTCGAATTGCATCCATTTCTACAGCAAGTTATTGGTATGAATGTTATCATTATTGGATTCATATGAAATAAGTATTTGTGAGGCTTGAAGATAATATCACTTTGTTCAGAAACATAGTCGCATCATACATTGCTCTCGGATCGCTACAGTAGTATAGACCGTGTACATACTTCGGAGTTTGCTGTTCCATTTGAGTTTGCTGTTCCATTTGAGTTTGCTGTTCCATTTGGGTTTGCTGTTCCATTTGGGTTTGCTGTTCCATTTGGGTTTGCTGTTCCATTTTATATGATTGACGTTTCCTGTTTATGATAGTTTGTTGTTCCATTTCATTACTGCTGTTCCATTTTAAGAATTGTTGTTCCATTTTACTTTCATTAATCTTCCTTTATTGCTTTCGCGTGATAGCAGGCCTAAGGCTGTCGTGAGCCTAGCAAGACGCTGCCTAGCTCCCTGACCTATAAGCCCATGCTTTGGTTTCCTTTCTTTATCAGTTTCTAAAGGGAAGGGTTATTGGTTCCGTACCCTTGATTGATCATTTGCCTTGTGTGATTTCATTTTTTGAATTGGTTTAGTTACAGCTTAGTGTCTGTTTCCTTTCAAGTCATTAGAACGCTATACTACCGAGCACTACTTGGACAGAACAGCCTCGGATTGAGTTACTCCTTGAAAGAACAAAGCGATCCCGGATTGACTTAATAATGTGGAATAATTGGTGGTGTGAGAGACCCTAGTTATCGCTCTACACATTGGCCCCTATTTTTGCATGATTTTTCCTTAGTTCTTGAGCCTCTCTTTGGTCATCCTACTTCAAGTTGAACTTACTTGAGTCTTGAGTGTCTTGTGGCCTCTCTAAAGCCTCCATTTGGTTTTCATTTGCATTGTTTTCCTTTGGTAAGAATTAGTTTTGATTTTCCTTTGTTCTTATCATTTGGCTACTTGAAAATTGATTTCATTTGGTTGTTGATCGATTAGATGAATTATTGTTTTAGACCTCATTCTGAAAAGTGCAATCGAATTAGTAATTAAACATTTGCATCTTAATTTTATTTATTTCAAAAATTAAGTGCAGTGAAAACAAAAAATATTTAATTTGCATCTAGGGTTTTCTATGTGAAATTAGAATTCCTTAGTGTGAAATCGCATATTAGTGTCAATAGCCTTCGAGTGACATCTCTTTTGATTTTTCGAATTTTCACCCAATTTCAGTTTGAGTCCTTTGTTCATGAAATCTGAGTTTACGTTTGATTTGAATAATTCTCTTGCATAGATCACAATTGCATAGTTAGAATTCTTATTTTCACAGTTGAAAAGGAAATTGTGCATAGATTACATTTGCATAGTTTTCAGGGCGATCATGCATATATTACATTGCATGGTTTCATTAGGGGAGTTTTGATGTCTAAAATGGGCCTCCTAAGGAAATTATAAAATAATAATGGAAATAATAAAATAAGATTAAATTACATCATCAAATTTTAGAGGGAAAAAGGGAAAAAATAGTTTTTCAACTCGTATTCTCAACTTATCTCCATATGGGTTTACTCAAATTTTGAATGGCAACACTCATTGGATGCAAAATTTGATTTCTCATCCAAGGATTACCCATGTTGGATACTTTCGATGAATCTTGCTACACGTTTTCATGTATTTCTCATTTTTCATATAGCAGGGTATATCAAAGTATGCAACATGGGTACTCCTTGGATGAGGAATTAAATTTTGCATCCAATGAGTACTCCCACTGGAAATTTGAGTAAAACCATAGGGAGATAAGTTGAAAATATGAGTTGACAAAGTAGTTTTAATATTTTATTATTTTTTATTATTTTTACTTTTTTACTCCAAAAATGGTGACTCATCCCCCATGGTTGAGATCATCATCTTGAATCCTATTGGTTCTTATAAGGTTTATTTTGGTTGTACATTTTTCTTAGGAGGCCCATTTTAGACCTCAAAATTCCCCTAATGGGCATCTTTTAATTCTTTGAGTTGAATTGAATAATGAAATTGAGATATCTAGTTAGGAAGCTCTTCTTGGCTACATATTTGATTGTTGCATCATTGTTTGCAACTCTTCCCTACACTAGATAGCTTTCATTGAAATTGAAAAGAGTTCATTTTGTCATATTAGTTGCATCATAGGTGTGTTCAGGGGGCATCGATTTTTGAGCCTTGAAACTGAAACATAACTCAAGATCGAATTCAAAATTCATCTCAATTAACCTAAGGTGCATTTGAAACTTAATGATACACATAGAGGTCTAGGCTAGAGATGTGTTCCAACATCGTTAAACATAGGATTTTTCGTTGCTTTTTAGCATTGCATCTTGTGCATGAAATCTCGTTCCATGTATGTGAGTGTATACATTGATACACCACATACCTTCAAGTATATTGGTGGTCCTCCACACATGTAAAGTATATGGGAATGCTCTCATCAAACAATTATGGATTAGACAACACTACAGACTCCACTCCCACATATTGTCGCGTATATTTTGGGCATCCCCAATAGGTTGTTATCCATCTATAGGTAATAGGCATGTCACCTTGTATATCGTGATACCCGAACACAACATTCAAGGAGATTGGTTGGCGTACGTTAAGTACTTGGTTCGCCAAGGTGTATATTATAGTTCATGGTTGCTTGGTAAACCTTTGTGCCTAGTTACCCCTTTGTTTTGTTTGTGTCTTTAATTTCTACAATCAATTAATTGACCATATAACAACATCCTCCCCGTGAAAAAACTCCTTAGTGGATCTTAGGTTGAGACTAATGGCAACAATTGTAGAGTCTACCAATAAAGGAAACCCCGCTAATGGGAATCTTAGTCCTTTTCCTTCTTTTGGAAATATTGGTGCTCCTTATATGGAAACATCGTCCCTTCCCAAATTTACCATTGGTTTTCTAATTTGGTTATTTTCGACCCCCATGGTTTTGAATGTCCAAATTGCTTCTTGACCAAGTTCTCCTCCACCTGAACAACATCAAACTCATGTTGATCCTAAAGTTGATTGTTTTCCCTCTTCACCTATTTTTTCTTCATCCCTTTCTTCCTCTTCCCCCGGTGAAAGTCTTGATTCTAGTAACCAGGTAGCAAAGAAGAAGAAAAGGAAAAATAATAAGAAGAAAAATTAGCAGGGGGGAAACAAAGAAACCATTGCTACAAACATAACTAGTATGAACAAATATTCCAATTAGCCCTGTAAAGTTAAAATCCCTTGCATTTTATGTAAGGATGACCACCTTCTTTGAGATTTTCCTAGCATTTGCAAGGTATTAGAAGTGTAGTCCACAGGCTCACATTAGCCTTTGTCATCATCTTATAGAGATCATGCTGCTGAAAAATCCTCAACTAGTGATAGTAAGGTCCATGGGAAAGAGGGTAAAGTCAAATTTCCATGTTATTTATGTCGAGGGCATCATCCTATTCACCTTTTTCCTTATATGTAGGCACATATGTTAGTATTCTATCCTCAACTAGTTGGTGAGCTTTAGGTTCTTTGTAGCTTGTGCCCATTACCCACAATCTGGTGGCTTTTAGAAGAGGAACCAATTAACTGTTAGAGATCCTTTCTAAGTTTCTTATTACTTCGGGAGGAAATATTATCTATATCGATGTGATGGTAGTCCAGGGCCCTTTGGATTTTAATTTACTTCTTAGGCATGACTATGTTTATGTCATGGGAGCTCTTATCTCTTCACTCTTTCATGTGATGTGTTTCTTGCATGAAGGAAGAATCATGACTATTGACCAGCTTTCGTTTAATGGTCCCAATTTACCACCCCATCAACCCAATTCCTTAAATGTTCCTTATATGCAAGTGGTATCTCCCTGGCACACATTAATTATGTGGCAACCTATTCCATGCCCACAACTAGTGACGATCTAATAGACGATATGGTGAATAATTTTCTGGGAGCACTAGAGCATGATCTTTCCATTGGATCCCTTGATATATATCCCTTCAAGAGCATTGTTCTCCCATCTGATGAGAACCTCTTGGAAGCCATGCTCTCTCAAATGCCATGATAAGGTGTTGAGAGTGTTGTGCAGGCAATCTTTTATGTGAACATAAATGATCCCTCTAGTCCTATGGGAGGATTTAGCAACAAACTATACAAATATGTGCAAACATTCCTAGTTTATACCAGTAAACACAAAGGAGGTGTTGACGAGTCTGGACCCGTCAACATGTAAATGGATCTCCCTAGTAAGAAGTCCCAATTAGACATTAGACCATTTGGTGTAGGAGTCCTAGCAGTCGGTTGTACCGTATTTCCTCGACCGTGATTTTGCACAAAGGCAAGTAAGATGTCCCAGTTGATAGTGAGGGTGTGACAACCGCAGTAAGTCAAGGAAGGCGAATGAGAGGTTCTAACACACTGAGGGTGAGGTGAGTGTACCTCTTGGAAACCTGTAATAGTACATGGCTTAGAAGGGAACACATGAGTGAAGATACATCACATGCTAGAAAGAAAGTTAGCGAGCAATCCAAAGTGATGGTTAAACCAACAACACATTTCAAAAAGATTCATACATAATTATACAGAATAATCCATACGTGCATGTGTGAGAAAAAAAATACATATATCATTTAGAGTAAACCAGATAGCATAGAATACAATACAACATATGCATGAAATGTGTTGGCTCTGTTATATTAGGAAGTTTAAGTTCCATTCATACGATACATCCATTTCTAACCACTAGTTCCGACAACGCAACATTATAGCCACAACCCCCTCCTCCACTAAAGAGATATACTAGGTTTGCGGACTGGAGAAGCCAAGGCTCATTACAATGATGTCCAAGGTCTCTCCAAGAAAGTCTTATCAAAAGCTTGGCTGACCAAAAGCCTTTATAATGAGTTATGAGGTGTTATTTATAGAAAAGGGTGGGCTGACCCCTGACATTCCCCTTTGTGATCATTCGTCTACCCTCATGAATCTTCATCTACTCTATGACTGTTACGTCCAACTATCGACACTTGAACTTCCACTAGGCAGGACGTTACATTTTAATGCACATGTGCCCATGTGAGAGAAAATGGCTTGAGAAATCCATGCAAGACATCATTGACACTCAGTCTATTGTGCTAAGACCAACTCTTTGACATGCTTGTGATGGTGAAGGTGGTGAGCTTATGCTAATCTTGGTCGTCTGTGATGGTGTGCATGTGCTCCATGGTGACATCTTGTTGAAGCGAACTCTTGCCTCTACTGCATCTAGGTGTATTGGTATGGCTCCTCTATCCAACTCTTCTGCTAGAATGCGCATGGTCTTCTTAGGTGTGGCTGAATTGGCAACAAATTATTGCATAGTGTCCGTGTTGATCTTCAAGTGTGTTTTGGTGGTCACGTGCATCAACTGTCAACTTCATGTTCAACTCTTGTTGGAATTTCTTCTTTTCTTTTCCTCGGTGAGTGTGTTGAATGGGTGGGAACACATGCGTGCGCAAAATGACATGCATGCCACTGAATTCCCTTGCATGCAATCAACAACACTTCTCACCATGTCTACTCTATGCCAGCCAATGGGAGGTCTATAACTTGTACGGGTGCAGTTTCATCTGTGAGTGTATGTTGTGCCCGCTATTGTACCTATTCCTATTGCATCTCATTCTCTCATCTATGCAACTCCTATTCTTCCTTGAGTTGTTGCTTTAGTACATGAAACTCCTTCTCTATTCTTTTCTTTTCTCTCGCGTGATCGTCTTATCGCACCATCATCTCATAGCTTCAATCTCCAAAGTTGCTTTGATCAGAAGTGGATCTACTCGAGCTTGCAACTTTGTTCCACCTCTGTGTTGTCAACAACCTTCCTCTTGCATTTGCCGCATGCGGGTGTGATCCCTCCTATTGATAGTGATGCTCACTGTGATGTTGCTACCATCTTATCTTGATGTCCTTGTCTACGAACAACTTGATGTCCTCATAGGTAGGAAAGCTCATAGACACTTGCTTGGTTGCAACCCACATTGTGATCTCAACAGTGTCCTTTAACTCTTCTCTCCTGAAGGACATTGTACTTGTGCTACTGAGAGGCAGATGAACACCTGTGATACCTGGAGACATGGAAAAACTCATGGCAAGAAATCAATCAGTCAAAAACCAAAACAAACTTGAGAACTAACTTGCAACATACCTATGTGACTCATCATGAATGCTGCGCAATTTCTGCCAAGAGGTTGGGAGACTGACTGCCAAAATTGTGCAAAGCACAATTTAGGCTATCAAGAGGCTGAATAATTTCTGGAATTGTGCAATGCATAGTCCAGCCTAGCCTTCTCAAGACTGAAACTACGCAATGTGAAATTTCAGTCAGCAGTGACATACAACCAGCAAACTACATTGCGCAGTTTCTAGGGCCAGCGGGACATTGCCTCCAAGAATTGTGTAATGCAAGCCTGAAGGTCAGTTCCTAACTAGACTTGTGCAATTTTGGGAGGGAAGGCAGAGCCTTCACTTTCAGAAATGCACAGTGCTAGCTGGGCAAGGCACAGTTTGGGCCAAGGTAGCCCAATCTAGCCGACGGGTGACAAAAAAATATGGGAAGTCTGAATGCATGGTGAGATGACTGCAAACAAGAGTGAATGATAATTCATGCAAATAAAAAGTGAAAGGTTCAAAAAATAGGAAAGCATGCATGTGTGTGAAACGAGTCACCGCAATGACAAGCATCCGTAAAAAATAGTGTCATGAATGCGACAGTAGTGAGATGCAAACGAAAACTAAAATGGTTCTAGTACAAGCTAGTATGTATCAAAACAACAGCAATCGCTCACTGAAATCAAGCAGACAACATTCATATGAAGCAAAACACAAAAAGCTCCAGAAACGTAGCGCAAGACATGAAATGCAGGCTTACCCAAAAAAGGTTGAGTTGAATGTTTCGATGACTCCCAGATGCAATGTGGGATGCCAGAGCTATGAAATCGATGTGAGGAATGAGCTCTGCAACATCTGATTGATGAGTTTTGATAAAAACAAGGTTGCGATGTGCATGCCACAAATCTAGGGAAAGCGAAACTTAGTGGGAGGTTTCTAAAATAATCTTTGCATGTAATCTCCAGTTGCTAAAAATAGATCCCTAAAATAAGGGATGCCTTTGCATGTTGCCTTGGGAGGAGCAACCCATGCATGCAAAAACGTTTTGCTCGGTCCTGGAGGGAACCAGTCAACTCAACTACACAGGCAACAGTTTGCTCAGCTGGGAGGAAAAAAATGTGTATTTCTAGGAGGGAGTTGGGCTATCTAACTAGAGGGATTGTGCAAATTCTCTGCAGAGCAGCTGACTGCTACCCAGAATTGAAAACTTTCTGGTCTGAGTAGCCCCACTGGGAGCAATTGCGCAACTTTGTTAGTGAACAGTGACAGGAAGATTTGCGTAATTCTAGAGCCCAACAGGCTATCGGACAGAACTGCGCAGTTTTTGGAGGGAAGGCTGGCTGCCCTCTAGAATTGCGCAATTTCTTGAGGGAGCTACTCAGCCTACAACTATACCAAGTTTGGTGAAACAACTTGTGAGGGGGATGTATCAAGCTCTCATGGACAGGTTGTCATTCTGTGAGAAAAACATCGGAGCTTGTGTACTTGGTAAGGAAATACATGCTATTGTGAAAGGTTGGTAGGGAGGCTCCAAAATGAAGCTAAGGAAAAATATTGGAGGGTGGTTGGCCACACACTAGTAGAACACAAACACTTTGAATGGACCTTGTTCATGAAAAGAAAGTCTAACACCTTCGGAAGTATTGTTTAGTTCTCAGTTTGTCTTGGTTTCCACACTGCTTAATTGTAAGATGTAGCATCTGCCAAGCCCTTGGTTGGTTGACACACATTCCAAGCCAAGCCAACACAGTTGTTTCGATTGGGGTTGAGGAGTATATGATGCACAAGTAGTATAGTCATCAAAGTCTTAGTTTCATCTCTAGTGTTGCTCCGCTGCCATCAGGCCTAGACAGTGCCCTGCCGAAGTCACGCAGGAACACAAGCATGGTTCCACTACCAGCGAGCCTGGTTAGTACCTTGATAGAGTTACTTGCATCACCTCTCTGCAGAGGAAGCCTTTCTTTGCTTTCTCCTTATTAATTTTTCATTTTTTCAAACTTTTTTCACTTTTTCATTTTTTCATTTTTCATCTTCATAACTGTGCATAACACTTATTCATTTCAGAGGCGGAAGAGGGATCCCGACTTATTGAGAGTAGAAGAGGTTGTTCCTTCAGAGAAGTAGTTTATGTATACCTCTGACATGCTTGTTAAGTTTTTCCCCCTCACCTTACTCTACTTGACTGAGCTGACAAGGATTAACCCAAAAACAACCTACTAGAGTAGGTGATCCTAGTTAGCGTGCAAGCATTGTGTTTTCACCAAGATTCACTTCAAATGGTACATATTTTCCATTGGTGTATCATGGAATGAGGACAACAAGTTCTTACATAAAAGAGCGGAGAACAGCTAACCAAATGTTTATAGTTGTACAAGTCCTCTTTTACTTTACCCAACTTGTTTCAAGAGTCGCACACGGTCCATGCGAAACTAACCTACGGACAATAACAAGAAAACAAACCAAAAATATAGGAAATAAGCATAAGAAAATACGAAAGGAAATCGAGTAAGAAGGCAAGAAACCAAACAAACAAACAAAAAAAGAAAGAAGCAAACATGCATGCAAGAAAACAACTCAAAAGAAAACGCTACTCCTACTCCTAAGCTAATAGTGCATGGGTCATCTCACATGAAGTGATACTTCCAATGCAGCCACTGGTGCATTGGTTGACCCATGTTGCTTAAGGCATGGTTTGCTAACATCGCAGTTGTGCAAACTAGCAAGAATGAAAGATATAACGATGCAGATGGACACACTCCGAGCTTAAAAGCAACCACAGAAAAACGATGAGTGAAAGCACATTACATGCACTCTCTATAGCTACCATGTTGTTATGCTACACTACGTGAAAATGTCGAGTCTATGCATTCTATTGACTGTGACATGAAAGCAAACATAAGAAAGGTAGACCACTTATGTTGTGCATGTGTGCTTGCTATGTAAGATTCCTCCAATGCATGAGCGATGGGATCTTGTAGTTTGAGTGGAGGAAGAAAAATATGGGTGTTTGGTTGATCTTCAATGGAAACCAAAGAGTGATGAGGAACCTTTAGTGTTTCAACAATTTCCTGACCTGAAGTGAAACCAACCTCAGGACAGCGAGGGCCTAACATAACCATCAGATTGGGCTGAGGTTCCTCGACAGTTTGTGGCGTTTCAACTTCGTTGACAAATAGATCATCATAGACCAGTGTCTTACATAGATTAACAATGTTTAAATCAACATTGTGGTCAAATGAAGAAGTAGATATATCATGGCAACCAAGATTAGAAAATTCAAAATGTTTGTTGGCATCCTCATGATTTGATGAATCGGGCAGAGGGGTAGATGAGAAGCAAAGATGTTCACCCTTTGTGTTTTTAGAAATGACAAATGACATATTGGATGGATTTTTGGGGGAAGATGTGTCCTCTCTGCACTGTGATGATAGACTAACATCCGACGTGTCCTGTGAATGATCGGAAGTAGGAACATTCGGAAATGGGTTTTCACAGGTGAAATCAGCAGTGGTAGAATCACAAGGGATGTCAAGATAAAGAAGATGAGGCACAGCTAGAAGGCAATCAACCTTCACCATGGGTTCTTCTTTATATTCCCACACACACTCATCATGAATGATGGTGCAGGTTGGCTGCATAACACCAACTCCATCGACAACTTCATCCATGTTCACAATAGGTGAGGAGTCTAGGATGAGAAAACACAAGACATTAGAATCCGGAGGATCAACAGAATGTGGGGATGGAGGTTGAGGGAATGAATCCACGTGAAAACTAATAGGATTTCAAGCCAAATCTTTGTAGATATAAAGAGTAGGTGGGGTGGGAGGATGTGACAATTCAACAGATGTGTGTACATGATCTCCCACATCACTTTGCGGTGGTGGAGTTGTTTGAGGAGCTGAAGGCAGATAGTCACTTGTGACAACAACTATGCCTGCCTGTGATTGCGCAGTGCCAGCACCGATGTGTGCTAAGAAATTCCCAATCAATTTCATCTTCAGGAAATTGGCATGCAAGATTACGAAAGTGTGTGTAAAATTGATAAATTGATTCATCGGGTGCTTTTTGTAATTTCAGAATTTCTTGATCGAGTGCTTTACGGTTAAAGTGATTGAAATCACGGTCTATCTCTGTGACCAGATGAAAAAAATATATATATTTTTCAAGTAGAATGACATACCAGTGCATTGGGTGCCCTCGAAGCGTGTAGATGAACAACATGCAGGTCATGTATTCCTCAAAGATTCCATGTCTTTTTCATGAGCCTACAACGCCGACAATGTTCCTAACCAAGGCTATGTGGCCTCCACCATCATATGTTTTATGTGACAAGTTATCTGAGATATTCTCCAAGGTAATGAAATCATTTCCATAAGACATACACTCTGGAAGAGAAACTCTGTAGTTAGTGATGACAGATATGTAGAGATTCAAAACAGATGTGAGGACTCAACTTGTCATCTGGCCCTCCTTTTAGCACCAAAATGTTGACGGTGTTGGACCTACCAACATGTAAGGGGATCTCCCTGGTAAAAAGTCCCAATTAGACCTCAGACCATTTGGTGTAGGAGTCCCAGGAGTCAGTTGTACGGTAGTACCTTGACCATGATTTCGCATAGAGGCAAGTAAGCTGTCCCTGGTTGTAGCGAAGGTGTGACAACTGCAGTAAGTTAAGGAAGTGCATGAGAGGTTCTAACACACTTAGGGTGAAGTGAGTGTGCCCCTTGGAAACGTGTAATAGTATGCAGCTTGGAAGGGAACACATGAATGAAAATGCATCACAAGATGGAAATAATGTTAGCAAGCAATCCAAATTGATGGTTAAACCAACAAAAGATTTCAAAAAGATTCATACATACTTATACAGAATAGTCCATACGTGCATGCGTGAGAAAAGATACATATATCATTTAGAGTAAGCCAGATAGCATAGAATACAATACAGCATATGCATGAAACATTATGGATCTGTTATATTAATAAGTGTAAGTTATAGTCATACAATAAATCCATGTCTAACCACTAGTTCTGACAGTGGAATGTTACAGCTACAACCGCCTACTCTAGCTCTGTGCAGTGGAGCCGCCAAGGTTCATTAAAATACAATCCAAGCTCTTTCCAAGATAGTCTTATCAGAAGATTGGCTGACCAAAACCCTTTATAATGAGTTATGGGTTCTATTTATAGCAAAGGGTGGGCTGACCCTTGACATTACCCTTTGTAACAGTTCGTCTACCCTCATGGCTCTTCATCTACTCTATGATTTCTACATCCAACTATAAACACTTGAACTTCCACTAGAATAGACGTTACATTACAATGCACATGTGCCGATGTGAGAAAAAATGGCTTGAGAAAGCAATGCAAGACATCACTGACACTTGGTCCATTGTGGTGAGACCAACTCTTTGACATGCTTGTGATGGTGAAGGTGGTGAACTGATGCTAAGCTTGGTCATCCGTGATGGTTTGCATGCACTCCATGGTGACATCTATTTGAAGTGAACTCTTTCCTTCGCTGCATCCGGGTGGATTGGTATGGATCCTCCATCCAACTCGTCTGCTATCATGCACATGGTCTTTTTGGGTGCAGCCAAACTGGAAACACATTGATGCATAGTGTTTGTGTTGATCTTCTAGTGTGTGTTGGTGGCCATGCGCATCAACTGTCAACTGTATGTTCAACTCCAGTCAGACTTCCTTCTTTTCTTTACCTCGGTGAGTGTGTTGAATGGGTAGGATCGCATGCATGCACACAATGACATGCATGCTTCTAAATTGCCTTGCATACGATCAAAAACACTGCTCATGATGTCTGCTCTGTCTTAGCTACTGGGATGGGTCTATAAGTTGTACGGACGTAGTTTCATCCATGAGTGCATGTTGTTCCCATTTTTGTACCTGTTCCTGCTACAACTCATTCTCTCATCTATGCAGCTCATGTTCTTCCTTGAGTTGCTGCTTCAACACATGCATGTCCTCCTTTGTTTTTTTCTTTTCTCTTGTGAAATCATCTTTTCACACCATCACCTCATAGCCTCAATCTCCAAATTTCATTTCATCACAAGTGGATCTGCTCGAGCTTGCAACTTTGTTCTACCTCTCTTATCAACAACCTTCCTCTTGCATTTGCCGCATGCGGGTGTGCTGCCTTCTGCTGCTGCTAATGGTGTTTCTCACTATGTTGTTGATTGTTGTGATGCTGCTACCATGTTATCTTGATGTCCTTGTCTATGAAAAACTTGATGTATTCATAGGTAGGCAATCTCATAGACACTTTCCTGGTTGCAACCCACATTGCGCTCTCAACAATGTCCTTTGACTCTGGCCTCCTAAAGGCCATTGTACTTGTGATACTGAGAGGTAGATGAACACCTATGATACCTGGAGGCATGGAAACACTCATGGAAAGAAATTTGTCAGTGGAAAGCCAAAATGAACTTGAGACCTGACTTGCAACATACCTGTGTGACTGGTCATGAAGGTTGCACAATGTTCGCTAGGAGGTCGGGAGACTTATTGCCAAAACTGCGCAAGGCATAGTCTGGGCTATTAGTAGGTTGACTGACTACTGGAACTACGCTATGCATAGTCCAGCTTGGCCTACTGAGGACTGAAACTGTCCAATGCGTAATTTCAGTCAGCAGTGACATGCAACCAACAAACTACATTACACAATTTCTGGGGCTAGCACGACACTGCCTCCAAGAATTGCTCAATGCAAGGTTGGAGGTCAGTGCCTAGCTAGACTTGCGTAATTTCTGGAGGGAAGGTAGAGCCTTTGCTTCTAGAAATGCACAGTGCTAGCTGGGAAAGGCACGGTCCGGGCCAAGGTAGACCAGTCCGCCGACGGGCAACTGAAAACATGAGAAGTCTGAATGCACAGTGAGATGAGAGAAAACAAGAGTGAATGATCATTCATGCAAACAACAAGTTCAGGATTTGGAAAATAGGAAAGCATGCATGTGTGTGAAGCTAGTCTCCACAATGACAACCGTCTGTGCAAAACAGTGTCATGCATGCGACAACAGTGAGATGCAAATGAAAATTGAAATGGTGCTAGCACAAGCTAGTATGTATCAAAATGACAGCAATTTCTCACCAAAATCAAGCAAACAACATTCATATGAAGAAAAACATGAAAAGCGCTAGAAATGCAATGCAAGACATGAAAAGAAGGCTTACCCCAAAATAACTGAGCTGAACATGCCACCGACTCCTTGATGAAATGTGGGATGCCAAAGCTGCAAAATCGATGTGAGGAATGAGCTCCGTAGTGTCCGGTTGATGAGTTTTGATAAAATCAAGGTTGCAATGTGCATGCCACAAATCTAGGGAAAGCGACACTTGGTGGGAGATTTTTGAAATGATCTTTTCATGTAACCTCCAACTGCTAAAAATAGATCCCTGAAACAAGAGATGCCTTTGCATGTTTCCTTGGGAGGAGAAATCCATGCATGTAAAACAATTTTTTTGGTCCCCGAGGGAACTAGTCAACTCAACTGCACATGCAACAGTCTGCTCAGTTGGGAGGAAAAAATGCACATTTCTGGGAGGGAGCGGGGCTGGCTACCGAGAGGAATTGTGCAATTTCTGGGCAAACCAGCTGACTGTTGCTCAGAATTGCACAAATTCTTGGCTGAGCAGCCCTACTAGGAGGGATTGTGAAATTTTCTCAGTGAACAGTGACAAGGATATTTGCACAATTTTGGAGCCCAATAGGTTGCCAGACAGAATTGCACAATTTTTGGAGGGAAGGTTGGTTGCCCTTTAGAATTGTGCAATTTTTTGAGGGAGCTGCTCAGCCTACAATTGGTCCAAGTTCGGTGACACAACCTGTGAGGGGGATGCATCAAGCTCTCATGGATAGGTTGTCATTCTACGAGAAAAACACTAGAACTTGTGTACTTGGCAAGGAAATACATGCTGCTGTGAAAGATTGGTAGGGAGGGTCCAAAATGAAGCTAAGGAAAACTTTTGGAGGGTGGTTGTATCTACTACAATAGGAGGATAGATGACCTACATCACTCTCATGCTACCACTCATTGATGTCATCCTCGATCTTGTTGCTTCTAAGTTCAATCCTGTCTATGTCATTGAGGATGAATACTTGCAAGGAAGATCAAACTGAGATGACAAAATTCATACATAGCATTATTCATTCTAACATAAATTGTGTGACAGATCAAGGAGTATCACACTAAATGAGTAATGATTTACACACTTATGGAAAGCAAACACATAATGTATTATTAATAGAAAGTAAGGTAGGAATACAACCACTTAAGCCTTGACGTTGGAAGCCCCCTTTGGATGAGTTTCAAATTCCTAGACAAGACCTTCAAGCACTCCTTTCTCCTTAGCAAAATGGGTAGGATTTAGGCATAGCTTCAACATAGGAAGGAAACCAAGCAATAGCCAACCAACAGATAACCAAAAGTAGATGGTAGGGGTTTGATTTATCGGGAATGAGAGGGAGCTGAGGATCCATAAAAGGAGGGAGAGGTTCCACATTACAAGGGGAAGATCCATGGAAGTAGGATCAAGAACCATGAATGGGAGGTCTCTCTCTAATCCTCATTAAAATGCAACCATCTTGCCATTCTCGAGACTTCTAGTAGGGGAAGATTCTCCTCCATTTTAGGAAAAATTTCCTGAAGAGGGCCAATGAGGATTTTCCTATCAAAATGGGTGCTTCCAGAACTAGTCAATAGTTAGACAAAATGTTACCAGCGTGGGTTTGTCTGCTAAAAGTAGCGTTGGACTTGAAAAACATGGTTTTTTACAATTTATTTATAATTTCTTCGAGGAATGTCTTCTTCTTCATTTAGGGATGCGTCTAAACATGTTTCATGGTGAATGCATCATTTTTTACCGCTTTTGTCTCTTTGCGACACTTGTGACATTGATGACACAAAGTGCAACACTTAGGATATGAGACTAGGAGTGCAACAAAATACTATATAACATATTCCCCCTAAAGAATGAAGTCAGAAAGGGAAGTGATGGACAAAATGCTTTACAAATCAAGGCAAGGACTTTGGAGAACCACCATCAGAAGAAATGTAAATCAAACATAATACAATATATCTATCATCTCTAATGTAAGTATGCGTAATAATACATCTCTTAATAGCCATCTAAAAATAGATGAATCTACTGCATGGACGCAACCATCTGAATAGAAGGGATGATGTGTATGGATCCACGACATGGACACAACCATTCGAATAGGAAGGATCATGTGTATGGATCCATAGTATAGATGTAACCATCTGAATAGAAGGGATCATGTGTACAATCATGAATAGCTAATAACTCCACATAACCTAAAGTTATCAGACGAAACCAAGGGTCTTCATCTCTATCCTGATCCAACCAAAGTAAAAATACCACCATGTGAATAGAGGTGTCAGAGTTAAACATGGTAGAAAACCACCTAATTACTAGTCAATGATGTAAACCATTAACATCCATGAGAGAAAACACCAATAGTGATGATGATTATAAAGGTACAACAACATAAGCCACGAGTGGGAACAATAAAGCTGAATTCGAACACTTGTAGAATCATTCGATCGAAGGACAATGATGTGAGCCTATCGTCGAATGTGAAGAATTTTCCATTGAGGCATGCAAGATCCAAGGTAATGAAAGGGAGTTTCTAGACCATCTTCCTAGATAATGTGTTGGAGTCGACAGGAAGTGATTTGTTTGGGAAATAATGTTTCCCACACGATTGACATGAAACATAGGATTTTGTAGAGTTGGTAAGAGTGATTGATGATTGTTGTAGAAAATTCAAACATGGTATAAGAGGTTTGAATTGTAGATGGGGCTTCTCTTGAACATATCGGCAACACGACTCTAGAATTTGGTAGCGTTTGAGTCAACATAGGATCATAGGCCATGATAATAAGATATAATAAAATGACGAGAAAATGGAATCCCAAAACCCAGGAAGGTAAATGACGAAGTGAGGATAACCCAAATCTGATATGAGATACAAATAAGTGTCATGTTCAAGAGCGACATGATGTCTGTATACAAAATACAAGATATATGTTTACTTCTATTTTCCACCCACTATTTCTAGTGAGTACCTCATTATTTGTGATCTCAAGCTTGAAGAGGATAGCATATGCTTGTCATATAAGTTCATCCTTCGGATGAATCCATCCTAGTATTTTTAATGAGCCATAGGAAGGAGTAGCTTGGTCTCATCATGGTGACAAGTCCTTCATCATTTCAGTTTTATGAGTCTGACGGAGGGGTAATTTGATGTATTTTTCATGTTTAGAGAGTTTGAAAAATAGGTAAAATAAAAACTCTAGAGGTTCCTTTTCATAAATAGTCTCTCAAATCCAAAAACGTAGAGAATAATATTCAAGAGAACCTCTTAGCCATGTTTGACTAAGATATTCCCTTTTTGTATCTTGTCTATCTGAGTCTGGAAAAAGGTTAAAATTATACTGAGTAGACGTCTCTTGATTTACTTTTACGAGTTCAAAAAGACAAGTGCTCGATAATCTTCTCATATTTTTGGAGTCTGAAAAGAGCTCAAAGAGGACTCCACCTGGAGGAATGAGTGGTATAAAAGGATATCAACTGGTTCCGGTCATGATGGAACCACTCGAAACATGTAACGATCAAGAATCGAATTATAAGGGGATTTCTTTAATTTTTTAATGAGCTTGAAACAAGTAAAGGAACTCTGCTCTGGGAACCTTGATTCATTTTTTAAGGAGCTTGACATAAGAAAAGGAATTGTGCTCCAGGAACCTTGATCATGGCCCATAAGAGGCCATGGTTTCCAAGAGGTTCTCATCGGATGGGAGACCAACTCTCTGGAAGGGATACATATCAAGGGATCTAATGGAAATATTAGAGTCCAATGCCCCAAGTACACGATGCACTATATCATCGACTAGATCATTAGTAGACGTGGGCATGGAATATGTGGCAACATAATTAACCTGTGGTGGGGTTGATACCACATTCATACAAGGACATTTTAGGGAAGATGGTTGATTGGGAATAAAATTACGAAAAACAAACAAAAGATGATCAATGACCACAATTCTTCCTTCGTGCGAGAAACATATGCCATGAAAGAGAGAAGAGACAAGAGCTCCCATGACATAAAAATAGTCATGACCAAGGAGTAAATGAAAATCCAAAGGGCCCTGGACAACCATCACATCAATATAGATGATCTTTCCTCCCAAAATAATAGACAACTTAGCAAGGATCCCTAACGGTTGACTGGTTCGTCTATTAAAAGCCAACATATTCTAGGTAATAGGCACAAGCTACAGAGAACCTAAATATTTCCAAGTAGTTTAGGACAAAATACTAACAGATGCACCTTCATATATGATTGTGCTAGGTACGGGTATATTATAAGACTGTACTGTGATTTAAAAGGGCACCTAAGAAGGAAAACGATATTGTGCCAATTGACTCCAATCAAAGGAAGTGACTAAACTACATGGAGAGGGTGCCTTAGAATGGGAGAATTTCCCTATTGTGTTATGGGATCAAGAGGATACCCCCTATACCGTGGGAATAGGAGAATCACCCCCCTGTACCGTGGGAATAGGAGGATTTCCCCATAATTCTTTGGAGTCTAAAGAAACCAGAATAACTTGAGCGGTACGAAATTCACTCTCTATAGGATAGATATGATCAAATGAAAGTGGAAACGGGTCAAATATTTTTTTGACCAATGGTTGGTTGGAAGAAAATCATGAGACTCACTTTCAGGGAGAGTGGGATTAACCAGAGATGAGTTCTGATCAATCACTTGATCAACTAGTGGAGGATCAAGGGAAAGCTTCTAATAACTAGTTGGAAGATGAGGTTGAGAAGCAGTAAGGTTATCCAACACTTTGGAAGCTTCATCCATATAAGGGAAAAGGTGAATAGGATGATTCCCTTCACATAACCTACAGGGAAATTTGATTTTACCCTTTTTCCCATGGACCTTATTATTACTAGTTGAGGGTGTGTCACCAACATGATCTCCAGAAGCTGATAACAAAGGTTATTTTGAGCCAGTGGACCACACTTCTAAAACCTTGGGAATACTAGGAAAATCTCTAAGAAGGTGACCACCCTTACAAATCTTGCAAGGGAACTTCACTTTATGGGGCTGATTGGAAGGTTTTTTCACATCAGTTGCATCTATAGCACTGGTTTGTGGGTTGCCCCCTTGCTTATCCTTCTTCTTCTTAATATTCATTTTCTTCTTCTTCTTATCCTCCTAGTGTTACACAACATTTTGTCACTGTCCCTGTATTCACCGTCCATGATCCTGGAGGACCTCTATAGTGTACCCGACATGCATTCCTATCATGAAGAAACTCCCATTGTGTCCCTCTTCATGAGTAGAACAATTCCCTTTTGCATCATTTCCCAAAAATCTTTTGTTTATCCTAGTTTACAAGACTGATGCTAATGACCCATGTCCTCCTCACGCCAATATACATGGTTTACAATTGTCCCTAGTGCCGATCGGATCGACTGAGCCCTTTCTCATTTGCGCTGATCCCCTTTTGGAAAGTTTTTTAAATATGGAGCTGAAGCTTCCAGCTCTAGAATCTTTGTAATGAAAGTATGGTAAATGGTTAGGCCAGATGGAGTCAAAGAGATCAGTTTGGGATCCTTTCCCCTATTAGGATGGAACTAATCCAAGAGATAAGGTCTTCTACCATGAGAAGAGGTACCATCTCCCATCCATCCCAGCTATATAAACCTCTCTTTTTCCCAAGCACAAGTTAGATTTTAGTCCTAATTAAGTTCTGGTTGAGGTTTTGATTTTGGAGTAGCCAAAAAGCTACCCATAGTTTGTAGTTTTCTAGTCTGTGTTTAAGGGATAATTGTGAGTTTGGTTTGGTGTGAAGACTAAATGGAAGAGCCTTGAGACTACCATTATTGAGGCTATCCATGAGATTCTAGCAAAATTGTGGGAACCTAGATAGGTAGGAGGAGGACGACAACGTCAAGACATTGGTTGTAATCTCTTCTTGAACTAATATAGATGCAACTATCGATTGATTTCCTACATGAAATGTCATCTCACATATTTATGGCTTAATTTTTCTTTAACTGTTAAGTAGGCTGAATAAAATATTATATGCTATTACGTTTGTTGTTTGTTGTTTTTTTCTTGTTTCAGGTGTGAGAAGGAAGGAAACAAAAGATAGTTGGAGCGAGGAAGCATGATCAATACCAAGTGAAATAGCGTTCTTAGAGGTAGGCCATCTTAATTGATTTTATCTTAAGGAAATCTTCTATAGATTGTCTGTTTGTGACTAGACCCTCTCTCTCGAGCTAGAGGAATTGTTTGTGTCTGCACTTAGAATTTACCTGCATCACAAATTGGCAACCATACTTAGGGATCCAATCCTTCTATTTGAATGATTGTAATTTCAAGGTTTTGTGTGAACTTTTCTAGTATCACCATTTCCCTCTATTGTTCTCTGCTTTAGCTGGTTGACTGCTCCGAGTCTGAAATTTGCAGTAGAAAGTCTGGTTTTTACCTGAAGAAATTTTTATTTTTTTTCCTTTGAATCCTCAGTTAGTGTGGTTTTTTCTAAAACAGTTGCATCGATCAGATCGAATTTCACCAAAACAGTCGCACCGACCCCCCTCTGGCGCTTGTTGTCAATTAGGCATTCGTTCTGATTCCTGTAGGTGAAGATCATGGTTTACACTATATCATAGCCAATGTGTCTTGACCTTTTGATTTCTATCTCTCAGCTTGTTTTGACTGTGTTATCCTTGACTCGAAAGCTTCATTAGCTTGGTTTGTGTGCTTTTTTGGTTTAGCCCACCCTTTGATGTCTTAAGTCTGGCCTTGTGTGAAGTTCTTTTTTTATTTTTTCTTTGAATCCCTCGATCAACACTACTTGTAGCCTAGCTAGTCATGTCAATCAGCCCATCAACACTAGTTGTAGTCTGGCCAGTCATGTCGGTCGTGCCGATCGATGCTAGTTGTCAGTTAGGTAGTCACTTCGGTCTGTGAGTTAAGAAAAAATTAGAATTTCTCCCATTCTAGTGCCAGTGTGTCTTGACCCTCACACTCTCTTCTTCCACCCAAAAGTGATTAGGATGCTTTGTTTGTTGCTTTTGATTGATTGGTTGGGTTGAAGTTTCATTGCTTGATTTTTTGCGTTGTTGGATGGTTTCTATGGCCCTAGAGCATCTAGGTCAATCATCGTTCATTTGTTTATTTAGTCATTATGTCAAGTTTCTAATTTTCTGATTCATTTAATCCATCTTTCATTCGTGACATCTTCGTTTCTTCATTTTCAATCGAATGAGTGAAAGGGCCTCGTTTGTTCTCTTATTTTGAGTGTCTCTTTTCTCGTTTCGAGCATAGATTAGATTGCTTGGTCTGTTGATTGAAGCATTTATGTGTTTCATTTGTTCGATTAAGGGAAGAAGTTGCTTTTAGTTTCATTTATCATGCTTTGGATTTGATCGATGCTTGTTTATTTAGAATTGTGAAAATTTTCATTAAGAGTGCTTTATGTGAAAGATTCATTTTTCATTTTATGAAAAGAAGAACATCATTCTAGTTTACTTAAGTGAAAATATTTCATTAGTAGCATCATTAAAAAGCTAGAATTGCATCATCATAAGCATTGGAAATTAAATGAAACTCCTTTTGTTGTTAAGGGAAGAATAAGTGCATTTAGGACATGTATTAGTGAAAGTTTTCATTCTTTGGTTGTTGCATTGATTATGTGGTCTCTATCCCTCAATTAGTGTTAACTTTCATCGAACAAACATCTCTTTTCTCATATAGATGCACATAGGAGTTTTGTCAGATGATAATGGTAAGGCCTTGTAATTGAAACCTAATTCAATATCAACCGTTAAAATCTATTGAATTGACCTAAGGAAATAATGAAACTTAACACTCACATTTAGAGGTCTAGGCTAGAGACTTGTTCCGACATCTTTAAACCTAACAGCTGTCGTTCACTTTGCCACTAGACAACGCTAGTACGGACTTGTCCTTCCCATACCATGGAGTATATAAAGGGAGACCCTACTAGGTTTCAATCCTTTATCCATAGGAAGCTAAGTCTACCGCCTTGTAAATTTGATACATCGAACATGGCATTTGGGGAGATTGCCTACCCGTACTTCTTGGTTCACTAGGAGGTATTCTACAGTTCATGGTTACCTGGTAATCCTTGTGCCTAGATTATCCCAAGTAGACATTTTGGTCTTTTTGACTCTTTAAATTTAAAAGATCAACAAGCACTTTTCCTTTCAGGATGGTTAAATCTGAAAGAGACTAGAGTCACCTTTCATCTTTTTCTCGACTCTTAAAATATGAAAAGGAAAAGTTTTGTTTCAATGTCTTAAATTAACTGCCCATGAAATATTCCTAATTAAAGCTATCTTCCTTAGTAATTCTTTAGGGTCGATTCCAATGGCAACATTTCTAGAGTCTACCAGTCAAGGATTCCCCTCGGATGGGAATCCTAGTCCTTTCCCTTCTTTTGGAAATGCTAGTGCTCTTTATATGGCGACGTTGTCCCTTCCTGGGTTAACCATTGCTCTACCTATCTAGTTGTTCTCAACCTCAGTGGTCCCAAGCATCCTAAATCCCATTCAAATGTATCCCTCATTCAAATCACGTCATGATGATTCTAAGGTTGACCCCTCACCTTCTTCCCCCATTTCTTCACCCTCCTCTTCTACTTCACTTGGTGAAAGTTTTAAATCTAATAACTAGGAGGCTAAGAAGAAGAAGAAGAAGTCAGATAAGCGAGATGCCAACCGTGTAGCTATTGCACTAAATGCACTTCCTATCAACAAACCTTCTGATCCTCCACGGAAGATCAAATTCCCTTGCAGGCTATGTAAGGGTGACCATCTCCTTCGAGACTGTCCTGACATTCCCAAAGTCTTAGAGGTATGGTCTCAAGACCTGAATTGACCATCCCCGTTGACCTCTGGAGATCATGTCGATGTTACACCCTCGGCTAGCAATGGTAAGAAGAAAGGGAAATTTAGATTCCCCTGTAGGTTATGTGAAGGAGAGCATATTCTTCACCTTTGTCCTCTTCTGGATAAAGCTTCCAAAGTTTTGGAAAACCTTGCAGCTCCTCAACCCCAACTTCCACTTAGTTATCAGAGGCTTTCATCTAACCCTCTCCTAGTTGGTAAAGAGATTGACTTGGATTCATCTCTTGTCCATCCTGCTATTCCTGAGCATGACTCTCTTGTGTCTGTTATCGACTGACCATTGGTTGAAAAAAGTGTCGACTTAGCTCCACCTTAAGTTGTTCACTTTGTTCCTGAAGAGAGTAGTGATCATACTGCTCATGTTATTCTCATCTCCTCAAATTCTCATGAATTGAAGAGTGACTCTCCCATCCTAGTTGTTTAGGAGAGTCCTTCTCCTTTTTCTGCAGGGCATGGGGGCAATCATATGATTTCCCCACCAAGTAGTTCTGTCGTTTCTTTCAATTGGAGTCAATTGACTGCATTCTGCCTGCCATCTTATGTGCCTTTCCAGATCACAGTACAAGCCTATAATATGGTAGTACGTGGCACTATAATGGATGAAGGTGCATCTGTTAGCATCATGTCTTCTACTACTTTGCAAGCTTTCATCTCCCCGTAGCTTGTGCCTATCACCTAGAATATGTTGGATTTCAATGAAGGAACTAGTCAACCCTTAGGGATCCTTCCAAAGTTCCCTATTACTTTTGGAGGAAATACCATCTATATAGATGTGATGGTAGTCCAAGGTCCATTCAATTTCAATCTTCTCCTTGGACGTGACAATGTGTATGCCATGGGAGCTCTTGCTTCTTCACTTTGTTGTGTGGTTTGTTTTCCGCATGAAGGGAGAATTGTGACTATTGACCAACTGTCATTCATTGGTCACCAGGTGCCTCCTTTGCAACAATCGTCCCCTATCGGCTCTGTTTTGCAAGCAGTACCTTCCCCGCCACAGGTCAATTATGTGGCCACCCGTTTCATCTTTGCATCAGCTGATGATCACACAGATGGTATAGTACATTATGTACTGGGGGCATTGGAACCCAATCTGTCATTTGTACCAGTTGACATGTATTCCTCCTAGAGAGTGGTTCTTCCATCTAGTGAATACCTCTTGGGAGCCGTTTTCTCTTATGGGTCATGAAAAAATGTCGTGAGGATAGTTCTTGGTCTTGTGACAACCTCGTTAAAAAATGAATCAAGGAGTGTGAGCATAGTTCCTGGTCTTGTGTCAAGCTCGTTAAAAAATCAATCGAGGAGACCGAGAATAGTTTGTTCCTGTATCAACCTCGTTAAAAAATGAAACAAATGTCCGCAGATAGTTCTTTTACTGTGTCAACCTCGCTAAAAAATGAAACAACTCCCTTTTCCAAATCAATTCTTTGATTACGATCTCGTAAAATCCCAGTCGAGTCTTTCGTGGATCTCAAAAGTGAACCTTCATTCCATTCACCTAGTTGAATGAAATGAAGCTTGGGGGACATGTACCTTGAATTAAGTCATTATTCCTGGGGAATGCAAACTTATCTCAAGCATAGTTTTTTGTTTCAAGCTTGTGTAAACAAGAAACTAAATCCAAACAAAGTTCTCCATGGTTCAAGCTTGTGTAAAAATGAACCCATGCCCAATTTACATCTCCTGATTGCCATTTTAATCAATTGATTTCTGCTAGATGAGCCTTGGTTGTTTTATTCCATTGTCACCATCTCTTTGGACAATCATATGCTTTCACTTGATTGTTTCTTTCTTTCCTGAGGAACCGTAGTAATGAGTGGTTTTATTAGCTAGCCTCTTGACCATTACATGTTTTGAGCAGTTCCACCATTGCCAGAACCAGTGGCTACCCTTTGTACCACTCGTTCCTCTAGGACGAGTCACCTTTAAGTTCGTTTCTGACTCATAAAAGATGAAAAGATTTCCAAGTATTTTTTCCCTTTTTGGCTCATTAAAGAGAATAAAAATGGGGGGTCTTCTTTCAGCTATTTTCCGAATCTTTAAACACAAAAAGATTGCCAAGCTCTTCTCATTTTGAACTCGTTAAAGGCTGCGAAACATCGTGTGCCAGTATATATTTACCCGTTTTTCGGGCTGGGATGCACTATTTACGAAAAAGGTACTCCTTGACTGAAATGGTCAAGCGGTTCTCTCAAGTATCGTTTTCTACCTTTTTGGGCTCGAGAGACACAAATGTACAAAAAGGGACCATGTGGAGTCTCAACCAAAGATCTACTAAGTAGTATTTCCGTAGGAGGGATATTTTTTTGCAGTCAATTAATTGATTTTAGAAATTAAAAAAAATAAATAAAAAATGGGTAACTAGGCATAAAGGTTTACCAAGCAACTGTGAACTACAATATACACCTTGGAGAATGAAGGACTTAATGTATGACAACTAATCTCAGCGAATTTTGTGCTCAGTGTATCATGGTATACAAGGAGGAAGACTCGGTTACCTATGGATGGGTATAAACCTATAGGGGACTCCCAATATATACAGGACAATATGTGGGAGCGTAGTTTGTAGTAGTGTTATTTAATGTGTAACCATTCGATAAGAGAGTTCCTTTATACTTTTCATGTGTGGAGTGCCCCTGATATACCAAAAAGTACTGGAGAATGGTCCTATACACTTTTGTACGTGCAACAGGATTTCAACCTTGGGATGAAACACTGGCCATAAACGATAACTACTACGCTTAACAATGTCACAACACATCTCTAGCCTAGACCTCTAGATGTTTTCGTTAATTTTCCAAATGTTCCTTAAGTTAATTGAGGTAAATTTTAACGTTGATTTTCGATTAAGTTTCAGTTTTAAGGCTCAAATATTGATGTCATCTAAACACACCTATGATGCAACTAATACAAGAAAATGATGCTTTTCAATTCAGTGAAGAGCATAGGGAAGAGGTTCAAGACTTGACACAACAATCAAGTATGCAAAAAACAAAGCTTCTTAACTATATCTTTCACTTTCACTATTCCACCATATCCACCAAAAGTAAAATGAAACTTCAATTCACTAACATGTAGGTACATGAAATTTTAATTTTTCTTTTTCAATGTATTTACCAAAAGTAAAATGAAATTCAATTCAAATGCACCTACACGATTTTTTTCACTTTTATCTTCAATGAATGACAATACACTTCTTTTCAGCTTCCAACATGTTGATAGTGCTGGACCCACCAACTTATAAGGGGATCTCCTCGGTAAGAAGTACCAATTAGATCTTAGACCGTTTGGTGTAGGAGTCCCAACAGTGGGTCGTATGGTAATGCCTTGACTGTGATTTCACACAAAGGCGAGTAATATGACTGTGTTGGTAGCAAGGATGTGACAACTGTAGTGATTCAAGGAAGGTGTATGAGAGGTTTTAACACATGGGGATTGAGATGAGTGTGCCCCTTATAAACTTGTAATAGTACTCGGATGGGAAGGGAACACACGAGCGAAGATTCATCAGAAGCTGGAAAGAAAGTTCGCTGGCAATCCAAAGTGATGGTTAAACCAACAACACATTTCAAAAATATTCATACATACTCATATAGAATAGTTCATACATGCATGCATAAGAAATAAAATACATATGCCATTTAAAGTAAACAAGATAGATGGAATACAATACATCATATAAATGAAACATGTTGGCTCTTATTATATAAAGAAGTGTAAGTTCCAGTCATACAATTCCTCTATGTCCAACCACTAGCTCCAGTAGTTGAATGTTACAACCACATCCACCTCCTCCTCCAAAGAGATGTACTAGCTCCGTGCAGTGGAGAAGCCAAGGCGAGTTACAATACTGTCCAAGCTCTCTCCAAGATAGTCTTATTGGAATCTTGGCTAACCAAAAGCCTTTACTATGAGTTATGAGGTTCTATTTATAGCAAAGGGTGGGGTGGCCCTTGACATTCCTCTTTGTGACAGTTCATCTACCCTCATGACTCTTCATCTACTCTATGACTATTACATCCAACTATCGAGACTTGACCTACACTGGACAAGACATACATTACAATGCACATGTACTCATGTGAGACAACATGGCTTAAGCAAGCCAAGAAAGACATCACTGACACTCAGTCTATTGTGATGATACCAACTCTTTGACATGCTTGTGATGGTGAAGGTGGTGAGATGATGCCAAGCTTGGTCGTCCGTGATGGTGTGCATTCACTCCATTATGACCTCTTGCTAAAGCAAACTCTTGCCTTCATTGCATCTGGGTGCATTGGTATGGTTCCTCCATCCGACTCGTCTGCTAGCATGCACATGCTCTTTGGGTGCGGATGGACCGGCAACACACTAATGCATAGTGTCTTTGCTAATATTCCAATTTGTGCTAGTGGTCATGTGCATCAATTGTCAACTACATCTTCTGCTGCAGTCGGGCTTACTTCTTGTCTTCGCCTTGGTGAGTGTGTTGAATGGGTTAGATCACATGCGTGCGCACAATGAAATGCATGCTAATGAATCCCTTGCATGCGATCAACAACACTTCTCACCATTTCTGCTCCATGCCACCTACTGGGATAGATCTATAACTTGTATGGGCGTAGTTTCATCCATGAGTGCATGTTGCACCCCATACTGTTTTTGTTATTGCTGCAACTCATTCGTCTGTCTGTGCAGCTTCATGTTCTTCCTTGAGTTGCTACTTTAGCACATGAAACTCCTTCTTTGTTCCATTCTCTATCTTCATGCGACCTTCATGTCACATAGTCACCTCATAGCTCGAGCCTCCAAAGTTGCTTTCAACATCAATGGATATGCTTGAGCTTGCAACTTTGTTCTGCCTCCATGTTGTCAACAACTTTCCTCTTACATTTGTTGCATTTTGTATGCTGCCTTCAATTTCTATTCATGATGTTGTTGTTGTTATATCTTGATATCCTTGTCTACGAACAACTTGATGTCTTTGTGGGTAGGCAAGTTCATAGACACTTGATCGACTACATCCCCAAGTGTGCTTTGAAAGGTGTCTTTGTCTCTTCTCTCCTGGAAACCATTGTACTTATACTACTGAGAGGTAGATGAACACTTGCAATACCTGGAGACATGGAAACACTCATGGAAAGGAATCTATCAGTTGAAAACCAAAATGAACTTGAGAACTGACTTGCAACATACCTGTGAGACTGATCATGAAGGTTGCGCGATTTCGATCAGGAGGTCAAGAGATTGACTACCAAGACTACGCAAGGCACAGTCTGGGCTTCTTGGAGACTGACTGATTGTTGGAACTACACAATGCATAATCCAGTCTGGCTGCTGACTGCTGGAATTGTGTAATGCGCAATATCAACTGGCAACGGCTGCAAGAGTGATTGCATTGCACAATTGTCTCGGCCAGTAGTCACTATCCCTTAGAAATGTGCAAAACAACCCTAGAGGATAGTGGCTAGGAAGAAATGCACATTTCTAGAGAGGAAGATAGAGTGTTCCTTCCCGAGATTGTGCAATGTTGTCTCAGTGTTGGCAGAGTTCCGGCCAAGGTTGGCCAAACTCGCCAACAGGCAACTGAAAGTGAATGTGAATATGAATACATGGTGATATTGAGTGTAAGCATGAGCAAATGATCATGCATGCAAATAGTGAATGATAGATTTAGAATGCAGAACAACATGCATGTGGGTGAGGCAAGTCGCCGAATCAACGACCATTCGTGAAAAACAGTTTCATGCATACGACAACAATGATATGTTGACAAAAACTGAAACAGTGCTAGTACAATCTTGAATGTATCAAAACGAAAACAAGCGCTCAGTAAAATCAAGCAGACAATGTTCATACGAAGCGAAATACAAAAGGTGCAAGAAATGCAACACAAGTCATTAATAGCGGGCTTACCCCAAAACAACTGAGCTGAGTGTGCTGACAGCTCCTAGATGTGATGTGGGATGTTAGAGCTACAAGCTTGATGTGAGGAATGAGCTCTACGATGTTCGGTTCATGAGTTCTGTTAACATCGAGGTTGTGACGCATATGCCACAAATCTAGGGAAAGCGACACTTGGTGGGAGGTTCCTCAAATGATCCTTGCATGTAACCTCCAACTCCCCAAAAATAGATCCCTGAAACAAGGGATGCATTTGCATGATGTCTTGGGATAAGCAGTCCATCCATGCAAGTCTGTTTTGCTCGGTCTCGGAGGGAATCGGTCAACTCAGCTGCACATGCAAGAGGTTGTTCAACTACTAGGAGAAAATTCACACTTTAGGTTGGGAGATGGGTTGGCTTCCCAGGGGATTTGCACAATTTTTGGGAAGAGAAGCTGACTACTGCCCAGATTTGCACAAATTCTGGGTTGAGCAGCCCTACTAGGGAAAATCGCGCAATTTTCAGTGTGAGGGTTGACTGCTAGAATTGCACAATTATGGAGCCCAATAGGCTGCCAGTTAGGATTGCACAATTTCTGGAGGGAAGCTTGGTTTCCCTCCAGAATTGTTCAATTTCTTTGGGGAGCTACTCAGCCTGCAATTAGACCAAGTCTAGGTGATCAGCCTGTGAGGGGAATGCATGGAGTTGTGGTCAACAAGCTGCCTTTGTGAAAGGAAAACACTGAAGCTTGTGTACTTCACGAAGCAAGACCTGCCACTATGAAGATTGGAAAGGAGGCTCCAAAATGAAGTTGGGGTAAACTTTTGGAGGGTGGTTGTAGCCGATACAACACTTGGCAGCACATTGGTAGAAATCAAGCTCTCTGAATGGACCTTGTTCATGAAAATCAAGTCTAACACCTTCGAAAGTATTGTTCAGTTCTCATCTCCTCTTGGTTTCGACATTTGCTTGATTGTAATATGTAGCATCTGCCAAGCTCTTGGTCAATTGACACACATTCCAAACCAACACAACATAGTTTTTTCATTTGGGGTTGAGGGGCATATTGGTGCACAAGCAGTATAGTCATCAAAGTCTTAGTTTCATCTCTGGTGTTGCTTCACTACTAGCAGGCCTGGACAGTACCCGAGTGGAGTCACATAGGAACACAAGAATGGCTCCACTACCAGCAAGCTTGGTCAATACCCTGGAGGAGTTACTTGCATCACCTCTCTATGCAAGAAGCCTTTCTCTTCTTTCAACTTATTCATTTTCATTTTTTCAAACTTTTTTCACTTTTTCATTTTTTCATTTTTCATCTTCGTAACTGTGCATAGCACTTATTCATTCTAGAGGTGGAAGAGGGATCCCGACTTATTGAGAGCATAAGAGGTTGTTCCTACAAAGAAGTAGTTTATTATACCTCTGACGTGCTTGTTAAGGTTTTCCCCCTCACTTTGCTCTACTTGACTGAGTTGACAAGGATTAACCCAAAAACAACCGACTAGTGTAGGTGATACTAGTTAGCATGCAAGAGTTGTGTTTTCACCAAGGTTCACTTCGAACAATACATATTTTCCTTCAACGTATCATGGACTAAAAGTAACAAGTTCTTCATATAGAGACAGGATGACAGATAACCAAGTAGTAATAGTAACACAAGGCCTCTTGTACTTTACCCAGCTTGCTTCAAGAGTCATACATGGTTTCATGCGAAACTAACCTATGAACGAAACAAGCGAACTATCAAATAACAAAGAAAAGCAAGAATAGAAGCAAAAGGGAAAGGAAAACAAGTAATACAACAAGAAAGAAAGAAAACAAGCAAACAAAGCAAGTAAGAAAACAAGCATGCAATCAAACAACTCAAAAGCAAACCTACCCCTAAGTTAACATTGCATGGGCCATATCACGTGAAGTGATACTTCTAATGCAGCCACCAATGCATTGATTGAACCATGTTGGTAAAGGCATGGTTCGTGAACAAGAAACTATGTGAACCAACAAACAAGAAAGATGTAACAGTGAAGACAAACACACTCCGAGATTACAAGTGACCATAGAATATAGATGAGTGAAAGTGCATGACATGCATTCTATGGAGCTGCCATGATGTTATGCTACATTGCATGAAGACATTGAGTGTATGCATTATTTTGACTATGACATGCAAGAAAACGTGAGAAAGGTAGACCATTTGTGTTGTGCATGTGTGGTTGTTGTGTAAGATTCCTCCAATGCATGAGTAATGGGATTATGTAGTTCAAGTGGAGGAAGTGAAATATTAGTGTTTCGTTGATCTTCTATGAAAAGTAGATAGTGATGAGGAGCCTAGAGTGTTTCAACAATTTCCTGACCAGAAGTGAAACCAACCCAACGACAGCGGTGGCCTGACATAACCATCTGCTTGAGTTAAAGTGCCTTGACAGTCTGGGGGGCTTCAACTTCATTGACAGATAAATCATCGTTCACCAGTGTCTTAGACAGATTAACAACGATTGAATCAACATTGTGATCGGATGAGGAAGTGAACAGGTCATGCCAACCAAGATAAAAAAAATCGATATGTTCGTCAGCATCCTCATGATTTGATGAATTGGCTAGAGGGGTAGATAGGAAGAAAATATGCTTAGCCTTTGTGTCTTCAATAAAGATAGATGACAAATTGGATGCATTTCCTGAGGAAGATATGTCCTTTCCACACTGCAATGGTAGACTGACATCCGACGTTTCCTATGAATGATCAGAAGTAGAAGAATCCAAAAATGAGTTTTCACAGGGGAAATCAACAGTGGCAGAATCAAAAGGGATGTGAGGATGAAGCGGTTGAGGTGTAGCTAAAAAGGAGTCATCCTTCACCATGAGTTCTCCATTAGATTCCCACACACACTCATCATGAATGATAGTGTAGGTTGGCTGCATAACACCAACTCCGTCGACAAATTGATCCTCTTTCACAATAGGTGAGGAATCCGGAATGGAAGAACACAAGACAGTGCAATCCGGAGGATCAACATAATATGAGGATGGAGGTCGAGGGAACGAATCCACGTGACAACCAAAAGGCTTGCAAGCCGAATCTACGCAGATATCAAGAGCAGGTGGGGTAGGAGGATGTGATAGTTCAACAGAGGTATGTGCATGATCTCCCACATCAGTCCGCGGTGGTGGAGCTGTCAGATGAGGTGAAGGTGGATAACCACTTGTGACAACAACTGTGCTTGCTCGTGATTGCACAGTTCCATCACTAGAGTATGAGTGAGATTTGAGTGATTTCAAGAATTGTGGATTTTCATATATGTGAAGAAGATACTCAAATCTCCCATTGAGGAATTCCAAATCAATATCATGTTCAGGGAATCGATATGCAATATTATAAAAGCGTGTGTAAAACTGTTCAACAGATTCATCAGGTGCTTTCCATAATTCCATAATTTCTTTTTTGAGTGCTTTATAATTGAAGTGATTGAAAGAATAGTCCATCTCTGCGACCATATGAGCAAGAGAATGAATAAAGTTTTTGGGCAGCATGGCACACCAGTTCATTAGGTGCCCTCAAAGCATGTGGATGAACAGTGTGCAACTCATGTATTCTTCGAAGAATCCATGTCTTTCGCATGAGCCTACAATGCCAACCACGTGCCTAACCAAGGCTACATAGCCTCCACCATCAAATTTTTTATGAGACAAGTTATCCAAGAGATTTTCCGAGATAATGAAGTCATTTCCATAGGACATGCACTCCGGAAGAGCAACTCGTTAGTTAGTCATGATAGATGTGTAGAGATTCAAAATAGATGTGAGGACTCAGCTTGTCATCTACCCTCCTTCTAGTGCCAAAATGTTGATGGTGCTAGACCCGCCAACCTGTGAGGGGATCTCCCTAGTAAGAAGTCCTAATTAGACCTCAGACTGTTTGGTGTAGGAATCCCAACAATGGGTCATATGGTAATTCCTTGACCACGATTTCACATAGAGGCAGGTAAGATGACTTTGTTAGTAGAAAGGGTGTGACAGCTGTAGTGCGTCAACGATGGTGCATGAGAGGTTCTATCACATGGGGGTTGAGATGAGCGTGCCCCTTGGCAATCTGTAATAGTACTCGGATGGGAAGGGAACACATGAGCGAAGATGCATCCCAAGATGGAAAGCAAGTTAGGTGTCAATTCAAAGTGATGGTTAAACTAATAACGCATTTCAGAAATATTGATACATACTCATATAGAATATTCCATACATGCATGTGCAAGAAAGCAAGTACATATGCCATTTAGAGTAAACAAGACAGCTGGAATGCAATGCAACATATGCATGAAACATGCTAGCTCTTATTATATAAAGAAGTGTAAGTTCTAGTCATAGAATACATCCATGTCCAACTACTAGCTCCAATAGTGGAACGTTACATCCACATCCTCCTACTCCTCTAAAGAGATGTACTAGCTTCGTGTATTGGAGAAGCCAAGGTGCATTATAATATTGTCCAAGCTCTCTCCAAGATAGTCTTATTGGAAGCTTGGCTGAACAAAAGCATTTACAATGACTTATGAGGTTCTATTTATAGAAAAGGGTGGGGTGACCCTTGACATTCCCCTTTGTGACAGTTCATCTACCCTTATGACTCTTCATCTACTCTATGATTGTTACATCCAACTATCGACGCTTGACTTACACTTGAAAAGGCATACATTACAATGCACATGTACTCATGTGAGGCAAGATGGATTGAGAAAGCCAAGGAATACATCACTGACACTTGGTCCATTGTGATGGGACCAACTCTTTGACATGCTTGTGATAGTGAAGCTTGTGAGCTGATGCCAAGCTTGGTCACCCATGATGGTGTGCATGCACTCCATTATGACCTCTTGCTGAAGCGAACTCTTGATTTTGTTACATCTGGGTGCATTGGTATGGTTCCTCGATCTGACTTGTTTGATAGCATGCACATGGTCTTTGGGTGTGCATGAACCAACAACACCCTGATGGATATTTTTTGTGCTGATCTTCCAATGGGTGCTGGTGGTCATGCGCATCGACTATCAACTACATGTTCAGCTCCAGTCGGCCTTGCTTTTTGTCTTCGCCTTGGTGAGTGTGTTGAATGGGTTGGATCACATGCGTGCACATAATGACATGCATGCTGCTGAATCCCTTGCATGTGATCAACAAAACTGCTCACCATGTCTTCTCTGTGCCAGCTGGTGGGATATATCTATAACTTGTACGGGTGCAGTTTCATTCGTGAGTGCATGTTGCACCCCCTGTTGTTCCTATTACTGCTCCAACTCATTCGTCTGTCTGTGCAGCTTCATGTTCTTCTTTGAGTTGTTGCTTCAGCACATGCAACTCCTTATTTGTTCCATTCTCTGTCTTTGCACGATCTTCATGTTGCATCGTTACCTCATAGATTGAGTCTCCAAAGTTTCTTTCATTGTCAGTGGATTTGCTTGAGCTCGCAACTTTGTTTCGCCTCTCTATTGTCAACAACCTTCCTCTTGCATTCATTGCATTTGGTATGTTGCCTTCAGCTACTATTCATGATGTTTTTTATTGTGATGCTACTGCTGTTATATTTTGATGTCCTTGTCTACGAACAACTTGATGTCTTCGTAGGTGGGAAAGTTCATAGACACTTAATTAATTGCATCCCCAAGTGTGCTACGAAAGGTGTCTTCATCTCGGCTCTCCTAGAAACCATTGTACCTATACTGCTGAGAGGCAGATGAACACCTGCAATTCCTGTAGACATGCCAACACTTATGGCAAGAAATCTATCAGTCGAAAAGAAAAATGAACTTGAGAACTGACTTGCAACATACCTGTGTGACTGATCATGAACGTTGCGTAATTTTAGCTGGGAGGTCAGGAGATTGACTTACAATATTGCGCAAGGCATAATCTGGGCTACTTGGAGACTGACTTACTCCTAGAACTATGCAATGCATACACCAGTATGGCTGCTGACTGTTGGAATTGTGCATTGTGCAATCTCAGCTGGAAATGGTTGCAAGCTCAATGACTAAATCGTGCAATTTTCTGGGCTAGTAGTCACTATCCCTCAGAAATGCGCAAAGCTATCCTCGAGGATAGTGGTTGGGAAGAAATGTGCATTTCTGGAGAGGAAGATAGAGCCTTCCTTCCCTAGATTGCGTAATGTTGTCTTAGTGTAGGCGGAGTCTGGGCCAAGGTTGGCCAGACCCGTCGACAGCAAACTGAAAGTGAATGTGAATACGAATGCATGGCCATACTTAGTGTAAGCATGAATGTATGGTCATCCATGAAAATGGTGAATGATAGATTCAGAAAACGGAACAACATGCATGTGGGTGAGGTGAGTCGCTGAATCAATGACCTTTCGTGAAAAACAGTTTCATGCATGCGACATCAGTGAGATGTTGACGAAAACTGAAATGGTGCTAGTACAAGATAGAATGCATAAAAATTATAGCAAGCGCTCACTGAAATCAAGAATACAGCATTCATACGAAGCAAAATACAAAAAGTGCCAGAAATGCAACACAAGTCATTGAAAGTGGGCTTACCCCAAAACAACTAAGTTGAGTGTGCCGACAACTCCTAGATGTGATGTGGGATGTCAGAGATGCAAGGTTGATGTGAGGAATGAGATTTGTGATGTTCGGTTGATGAGTTTTGATAACATCGAGGTTGTGTCGCGCATGCCATAAATCTAGGGAAAATGACACTTGGTGGGAGGTTTTTGAAATGATCCTTGCATGTAACCTCCATCTTCCCAAAAATAGATCCCCAAAAAAAGGGATGCCTTTGCATTCTACCTTGGGAGAAGTAGCCCATGTATGCAAGTTTGTTTTTCCTAGTCCCAGAGGGAACTGGTCAACTCAGCTGTACATGAAATAGGTTGTTCAACTGTTGGGAGAAAATGTGCATTTCTGGATGGGAACAGGGCTGGCTGCTAAGGAGATTTACGTAGTTTCTAGGCAGAGCAGCTGACTGCTGCCCAGATTTGTGCAAATTCTGGGCTAAGCAGCCCTACTGGGGAAAATTTCGTAATTTTCACTGTGAGGTTTGACTGCCAGAATTGGGCAATTCTGGAGCCCAACAAGCTGCCAGTCAGGATTGCGCAATTTTTGGAGGGAAAGCTAGTTTTCCTCCAGAGTTTCAAAATTTCTCGGGAGAGATGCTCATCCTGTAGCTGGACCAAGTCCGTGTGATCAACCTATGAGGGGAATGCATAAAGTTGTGGTCAACAGACTGTCTTTGTGAAAGAAAAACACTGAAGCTTGTGTACTTGACGAAGCAAGACATGTTGTTGTGAATGTTGGAAGGGAGGCTCGAAAACGAAGCTTAGGTAAAATTTTGGAGGGTGGTTGTAGCCACTACAAAACAACACTAAGAAGTGTCATCTATGCTTAATGATAATCTCAAGAACAAATTTTCAATGCAATGTAATCTAATGCAATGGGCAAAGTAAACTTTGAGATGAAAGCTAAGCAAATGAAACTGTGATTTCTTTTATGGTTCTCAAATTAACTAATAATTCTTTAATCAATAACAAATCAATATTCCTTCCACACATACAAGTAGCAAATAGTAAATTAAATTGACCTAATAACTAAGGACTTAACCAAAATTCACTTTCACTACTTCGAACAATGGGATGGGCTTTTGCAACCCAATAAGAAATCAACAGAAATAATGGACAATTCTATGCACACAGAGCAGGAGAACACTTCAGAGATCAACACACAATAAAGCTTTCTGATAGAAACCCTCAAATATATCTCATTTTTTGGATCAACACTACTTTTATGGTGAAAATCCGTGATGATACGGTGGATCAACACTACTTTTATTGTCAAAATGCATGCTGACAGGATGACAGGGTCTTTAGCGTGACTGTAATGAGAAAACTTTTCACTGACAGCACGACTATTTTTTATAAAACTTGTAGTGAGCAAGATATACTTGGGAAAATGAGGAGAAATCCAAATAGATATCTAGACTTTACCCTCTAAAGAATGTACTACTCAGAATACAGACACAAAATGGACCTAAGTTACAAATCACCAGGAGTTTGGCCAAACTAATAAAAGATACCAAACGTAAAAAGGAGGTTTGAATGGTTATAAGCTCCCCAGCAGAGTCACCATTTTGTTGAGGAGGCAATGCTTTCTGCAGACTAAAATGGTCCTTCTAGTACTATGGGAGGATCTAGCAACAAACTAGACAAATATGTGCAAACTTTCCTAGTTTATAACAGAAAACACAAAGGAGGATAGATGACCTACCTCACTCTGATGCTAACACCCGTTGATGTCATCCTCGATATTCTCGCTTCTAAGTCCAATCCTCTCTACGTCGTTGTGGATTAATACATGTAAGGAAGATCAAACAAAGATGAAAAAGGCATACATAGCATAATTCATTCTAACATAAACTATGTGACAAATGAAGGAGTATCAAAATAAATTAGTAATGATTTACACAATTATGGAAAGAAAGCGCGTAATGTATTATTAATAGAAAGTAAGGGAAGCATACAACCACTTAAGCCTTAATGTTGGAAGGCTCCTTTGGATGAGTTTCCAAGTCCTACCCAAGACCTTTAAGAACTCCTTTCTCCTTAGAAAAATGGGCAGGATCTAGGCTGATCCGGATTTAAACAAGAACACAACAAATTACAGACAGAGATGTAGTGGAAATAATACTGCATTTCATTAATGTAAAATACTAAAATATGCTTGAAACAACAATGGAAATAAATGAGCTAGGGAGATGGTAGCTTATCTCTGAGAAGAGATGTGGCAGCTACATGCCTATGAACTATGTTACAATGAGGCTCGAAGGCCTATTTATTGTTGAGAAACAATGGAAAGCCCTTAACATCCCAAAACCTAACCCTAGAAGATGAAACGCCAAATTGTGGGCCCCGTTTTGGGTAAGTTGGTACATCAACTTCCTGGGGTCGTAACTTTGGCACCTAATCTTCGTTTGACGCGTACAATAGCTCATTAGAAAGATCTATCCATTCACTACAGCTTTGAGAAGAGTAAAATTGGTCTATCGACCGATGTCGCTCCCATATTTCCCAAAAAACGTCTTTTAGGGCCTCAAAATGGCTCCAGAAGTTCAGGACCCGGAAAATGGCTAAAAATAGTAAATTGTGCTACAATTACGAAAACTAAAAAAATGAAAGAGACAGTTGTGGGGGTCCAAATGGGATAGGTGGGTGGCCATCAACATCCACCTAGATCATTTCTCCCCCCTTAGGACGCAATGGTCCACATTGCATTGAGTTCCTCCATCTGCTGAACCTGGTCCCTGGTGAGCTATTCTGCAATGTCAAATGTGTCCAGTAATGGTGGGAAGCATGGTCGTGGGTGGTACACATTGAACACTTGGTGTAGGCAAATTTTGTGCTCCAAAGCATTGTTTCCCATAGACTTGGTAATGCTATAAGGACCATGTCGGAGTGGTCTAAGTGTTGGAAATAATACTGAGAGGGGGGGTGAATCAGTATTATCAAGCCAAATATTTCCTTTTTAAATTCCAGATGATATACGCTACTTCAGTTAATACAACCCGCGTATATACACAACTACAGATAACGAAAACCGCGTATATAAATCAGACTTATAATTTGAATTATCTTTCAGATTTCAGTTATTAATCTGTGATTCAGATGCACATAAACAGTACCAGAAACAGTGAAACAGAGCAGAAGACAGTCACACACAAGAACACAAGATATAAGGAGGAAACCCAATGTGGGTGAAAACCCCCTGCTACAATTCGTCTCTATCTTCTTTTTAATTAGAAACTTTTCTTTACAATGTCTTGTACTGGAGCAGACTTTACCAGTACGCAAGCTGCAACCTGCAGAGAGCTACAACTCTCTCTCGTTTTCCAGCTTTCCTGGAAGGGAGCTCCAACCCCCTTAGTTCTTGTACTAGCTTGAGATACTAGTACGCAGGCTCCTACCTGCAGAAGGCTGCAGCCTTCTCTTTGCATTCAGGGACCTCGTTTCATTAATTTTCAGACTGGATCCACAAGTAACATCAATCATACATCAAGAATTTCTGCATAACCCAAACTCCTTTTCACCAGTCATAAGCTGAAAACAACCAAGCACTTCTCTGATCACTGAACCCAGAACACAGTAACTGTAATCAAACACCAATTCTGAACCCAGAACACTGCAGCAATAAAACATAAGCAGCTAGAACATAAACCAAGACATATACGCTACTTCACTGTTCATCAATCTGCGAGTATACGCTTCTGTACCACACCCAACCTGCGTATACATGTCTTTCATTCACAGAAAACGCGTATATATGCAGCTTCAATTCGCTGAACCTGCGTACAGATCTATAAAGGATAATTTATTCTTTAAGCATTCAGACATTAGTTAGCCCAGATTTATAGATCAAGAGTGCACCACATATAACAGATCAAAATCATATAGAGATACCAATGTTCAAGCCTTGAGATTTAGATCCATCAATAGTCCTTATCCTTTTTGCGTTCAGGTTCCACCTTCATTCAGATCTAGATCTGCACCATAGCCCAAATCACCCGTATTCCAGATCTATCACAATATCAGATATTCAGTAATTCAGAGAATGCCTTTTCACATGATCTCCTTCCTCTTTTATAGTTATAGGCCTTGCACAATACCATGGGCCAAAACCATAGTAATCCAATACCAAAGGCCAAAAACCTGGGTTCAACTCTTCTGCCGAGATACCATGGTCCACAACCAAAGGTTCAAATTCCAAGGACTAACAACCACGGACCAAAAATAAGTTTCCCATCATGTACGCGCTTTTATGTGCATAAAAGTGCGTGTATATGCATACGCGACTTAGGAACGTATAAACCGCATGTATACGCGACTTCGGCAAGGTGTACCTGCGTATACAAGATTTCCTTCATTCTGAGCACTTGAACTGAGATCTGTCACCAAAGTGAGTTGCCATCAAGGACAACACCTGTACCATAGCGCCACATCTGTGCCAAAATGCCAACAATCTCCCCCTTTGGACTTGATGGCAACCCCAAGATCCTCAATGTCATTCTCCCCCTTTGTCATCAAGGGCAAAGGGTTGTACTCCCCCTGAGTACATGCTGATATCTCTGCTCTGCTGTGCTGAACATGCTCCCCCTGGCTGTAGGCAAGATCTTCTTTCTGCAGCTGATCCACCTGAGCCAAAAAGCAACATGAGTACTAGGGCCAAAAGCTTCTAAGGTAATGCCAACAATGTATTATTAGAAGATTATCTGCTCCCCCTGAATCTGTGCCTGATGGTCTCTGATAGACCCATCTCAGACTCTCTTCAACCAGAGTCTACCCTTGCTGATTTTCTTCAAAACTCCACATACGCGACTGCACCTGAATAAATCGGTGTATGTACGCGGATACCCCTCATCCAACTCGCATATACCAACTTTTCTTGGAACAGACAAGCTTCAACAGCAGGATGAAGCATCAACGACTCCCAGCTTCTGTCTGAGATATTCAAAAGTTTCCCTGGGCAGTGGTTTGGTGAATATATCAGCAACTTGTTCCTTAGAAGGAACATACTCCAATTTGACTTTTTGTTCCAACACTTGTTCCCGAAGAAAGTGATACTTGATCGGTATGTGCTTGGTTTTTGAATGCATCACTGGGTTCTTTGAAATGCTTATTGCACTTGTATTATCACATAAGATAGAGATAGGTGGAGTACAAGTGATTTGAAAATCCTGCAAGGTTTGCATCATCCAAAGGAGTTGTGTGCAACAAGATGCAGTAGCCACATATTCCGCTTCTGCTGTAGATAAAGCAATCGAACTCTGTTTCTTACTGAACCAGGATACTAATCTGGAACCCATAAAGAATGCTCCACCACTTGTGCTCTTCCTGTCATCCACACTTCCGGCCCAATCTGCATCTGTGTAAGCATGCAGTGTGAGATCTGTATCTCTAGGATACCATAAGCCATAGTTTTGAGTTCCTTGAAGGTACTTGAAGATTCTCTATACTGCCTTAAGATGAGTTTCTTTTGGATTTGCCTGAAACCTTCCAACTAATCCCACTGCATGCATAATATCTGGTCAAGTACCTGTCAAATAAAGCAAACTCCCAATCATGGATCTATAGGTTGGATGATGTACTGCTGCTGATTCATCATTTGCACTAAGGCTGCATCCCGTAACCATGGGGGTACATACTGGTTTCGAATCTTCCATGCCATACTTCTTCAAGATCTTCTTGAGGTACTTGGTTTGAGACAAGAAAATACCGCCTTGATTTTGTTGGATTTGCAATCCAAGAAGATATGTCAATTCTCCAAGTAATGACATTTCGAATTCTTTTTGCATCACCAAGGCAAAGCTTTGACTCATAGCTTCTTCATTGCTCCCAAAGATAATATCATCTACATACACAATAAGTAGTAGCAATTTGTTATTTTCAATTTTTATATATAGATTGCTATCTGCTGATCCTTTTGAAAATCCTTGTTGATGAAGGTATTTGTCCAACCGATAGTACCAAGCCCTTGGAGCTTGTTTAAGCCCATAAAGAGCCTTTTTAAGTTTGCATACAAGATTTGGATCATTTCCAAGGATAAAGCCATCTGGTTTCTCAATGTACACTTCTTCTTCTAAGTGTCCATTCAAAAAGGCTGACTTCACGTCCATTTCAAATACTTTGAATTTTTGAAAGCTAGAGAGGGCAAGGAACATTCTAATGGCCTCAAGTCTAGCAACAGGAGCAAAAGTTTCTTCAAATTCTATTCCTTCCTGTTGAGCATACCCTTTGCAAACAAGCCTGGCCTTGTTTCTCATAACTTCCCCATTTTCATTCAACTTGTTCTTGAAGATCCATTTTGTTCCTATGACATTCTTGTCTTTTGGTCTAGGAACCAACTCCCAATTGTTGTTCTTTTCGATCTGCTCAAGCTCTTCATCCATTGCCTTGACCCAATACTCATCCTTGCATGCTTCTTCTACATTTTGCGGTTCAGTGGAAGAGAGCAATGCCAAATAGCTTGAAGCTTCTGCAACTGTTCTTCTTGTTTGTACACCTGCTTCTTTCTGGCCCACAATCTGAGATTCTGGATGATTCTTCTGAACATATCTGGATGGAGTCTTCTCTTCTATTCTTGTCTGCTCCTCTGGTTCTTCTTGAGGTTCTTCTTCTTCATCATTCTGTCTTTGAGGGTAGCCTTCATCTTCTTTGATGTCTTCATGATGTACTTGCCTAGGAATGTATCCCTTCTCATCAACCACTACATCAATGCTGTCAACAATTCTGCCAAGTCTTTTATTGTAGCACTTGTATGCTTTGCTATGTGGAAAATAACCAAGAAGAATGCCTTCATCTGCTCTAGGTTCAAGTTTGCCAAGTTGCTCATCAGTATTCTTAATATAACATTTGCTCCCAAAGATTTTGAAGTGCTTTACCGAAGGAGTCTCACCACACCAGAGCTCATGAGGGGTTTGAGTGATGTTTACCCCGACATTTGTTTTGTTGAGAATAACAACCACAGCATGTGCAGCTTCACCCCAGAAAGTTGCGGGAGTTCCCGAATCATCAAGCATAGTACGAGCCATTTGTTGGACTGTTCTGTTCATTCTTTCCACAACTCCATTTTGCTGAGGAGTTCTAGCTGTAGAGATTTCTCTTCTTATCCCATGTTCTTCACAGAAATCGAAAAATTCATTTGAGGTAAACTCCCCACCTCTGTCGGATCTGAGACACTTAATTTTGTGTTCTGATTCATTTTCAACCAAGGCTTTGAAGGATTTGAATTTTTCGAATTCTTCATCTTTGTGCTTCATAAGTCCTAACCAGACAAACCTGGAGAAATCGTCAATGAATAATATCAAGTATTCTTCTCCTCGAGGTGTTCTTTTCCTGAATGGACCACATGTATATGTATTTACTAGCTCAAGAGGCATGCTAGCTGATCCTTCCTTCTCTAGAAAGTTAGTTCTGGTTTGCTTTCCAAACTGACATGATTTGCATATGCTGTTGTCTGGAATTTTGATATCTGGAAGATCGCGAACTGCCTGATATTTGCATGCTTTCCTTATTTGTGAAAAGCTTAGATGCCCCAACCTTCGATGCCATAACCAGTGCTCATCATCCTTGCTCAGATAGCATTGTTGTTGTCCTTCTTCAAATATGTATAGATTATTTGGAGTTCTTTTACCTTTGATCACTGTTTTACCTGTATCAAGATCACGAACAAGACATCCATTTGATCTGAATATCACCTCGGTTCTTTGATCACACATCTGGCTGACACTTAGAAGATTATGCTTCAATCCATCAACATACAAAACATTTCCAGCCTTGACCTTTTCTTTTAACTGAGCAATTCCTTTTCCTTTTATGGTTGCAGGAGTATCATTTCCAAAAGAAACTTTCTTTCCTTTTTCTAGAGCAGAATATGACTCAAGTTTTTCTTTATCACCTGTCATATGCTTCGAACATCCACTGTCAATGTACCATAGATTTTCCTGTCCTTCTGCATAAAATGCTATCCCACATCTTTCTGTTTGTGGTTCCTTTATTCTCCATGTTTTGGTGCTTGAGGCTTGCTCCTTTGTCTGCTGAAACCTGCTCCTGCATTCAGAATCTTTATGACCAAAGTTATTTCAAATAGAACATTCAACTTCATTTTCAAGAGCCGAAAAGTTGTTATAGGTCCTTTTTGTAATCCTGGTCATACTTCTTTGTTTTTGAGCTTCTCTAGTCATGATTGTTTTATATGCAACACATTGAGCTGCTTTGTGACGAAAGTTATGGCAAGAGAAACATTGTCCATTGAAGAAACTTCTGCGGTTATCAAATCTACCGGCCAAATGATTGTAATTTCTATTGTCATCCATTCTTGAACCAAATTGAGAAGATTTTACCTGTGGCTGGTTGTAGCTTTTGTTCACCCTTAAGACGGATTGCCCCTGATAGTCTCTGTTTGCAATTCGTCCCTGCTTTACCTAATGGTCTTCATTGTGCTTTTGATCATTCCTTCTTGCTGCATCAAGATAACTTTTTGAGGTGGATGCTTGAGAAGTTTCTCCATTATAGCCCAGACCTGTCTTGTTTAATGGAGAACGCTATACATTGGTAATCTTATCCAAAGTTTCATATCCTTTGACAAACTTAAGATTAATAGCTTTTGTTTTCTCAATCTCTTTTCTAAGACCAACAATTTCACCTTCTAATTTTTCAAGATGTTTTTCCTTTTCATCAATTTGAAATTGTAGAGTATCAATGATCATATTCTTTTCTTCTATACATCTCTTGAGTTTAGTAATTTCTTCATAAAGGCTATCCACATCTATAGCATCCATATAATCATAATCTTCAAATGCCATTAACAGTTTATAGTCATTACCTCGTTCATCTTCATCACTATTTGATAGACCATCACTATCTTCATGAGTGTAGTAGCTTTTCTTATTTGCACTTTGTTTCTTGTTCCATCTAGCAGGTTCCTTTCCTTTATCCTTATAAGGGCATTTTGCAGCATAATGACCTACTCTTCCACAAGCAAAGCATTTAAAAGGTAACTTACCTCTGAACCTTCCAGAACCCCTTTGAAGATTTCTGACAAAATTTGATTCTTCTTCTTCTTCTTCTGGCACGTGACTTGCTTCATAATAATCTCCTTTGCCTGAAGCCTTGAAAGCAGCTTCTCTTCTGTCTGATGGACCTCCCTTTCTCATTTCATAAGCAGTTAGAATTCCGTGTAGCTGAGACATAGTAAGAATTCGTAGATTTTCCTTTTCTTCTATTGCAGACACTTTAGATTCAAACTTGGGGGACAATGATCTTAGAACTTTTTCAACCACAATAGCCTCTATTATTTCTTCACCCAATTTTTTCATGCAATTAACAATCTCATCTACCCGCAGAAAATAGTTAGCCACACTTTCATCATTATACATCCTGAGATTCTCATACTGAATCCTGAGAGTTTGAAGTTTAGCACACTTTACCTGTTCATCTCCTTCGTAGCTCAAGACAATCTTGTCCCATATTTCTTTTGTGGATTTATATTGCATAACCTTTACGAATTCTATTTGAGATAAGCATCCCAGCAAAGTATTGACTGCTTTAGCATTTGTTTCATATTTCTTCTTTTCGGCCGCATCTGTAGGAGTAGCTGAAGGAAAAGTGTAGCCTGTATCTATGATATCCCAAACTTCTGTACCAAGAGATTGAAGATAGGCAATGACTCTTACCTTCCAATAATTGAAGTTTGTCCCATCAAAAATTGGTGGCCTGATTGATGCTTCCCTATCGTAGTTGCTCATGATGAATGATCTTCCTTCAAGCGATCAAGCTTCTCCGAAGGTCCTGCTCTGATACCAATTCTTGGAAATAATACTGAGAGGGGGGGTGAATTAGTATTATCAAGCCAAATATTTCCTTTTTAAATTCCAGATGATATACGCTACTTCAGTTAATACAACCCGCGTATATACGCAACTACAGATAACGAAAACCGCGTATATAAATCAGACTTATAATTTGAATTATCTTTCAGATGTCAGTTATTAATCTGTGATTCAGATGCACATAAACAGTACCAGAAACAGTGAAACAGAGCAGAAGACAGTCACACACAAGAACACAAGATATAAGGAGGAAACCCAATGTGGGTGAAAACCCCCTGCTGCAATTCGTCTCTATCTTCTTTTTAATTAGAAACTTTTCTTTACAATGTCTTGTACTGGAGCAGACTTTACCAGTACGCAAGCTACAATCTGCAGAGAGCTACAACTCTCTCTCGTTTTCCAAACTTCCTGGAAGGGAGCTCCAACCCCCTTAGTTCTTGTACTAGCTTGAGATACTAGTACGCAGGCTCCTACCTGCAGAAGGCTGCAGCCTTCTCTTTGCTTTCAGGGACCTCATTTCATTAATTTTCAGACTGGATCCACAAGTAACATCAATCATACATCAAGAATTTTTGCATAACCCAAACTCCTTTTCACCAATCATAAGCTGAAAACAACCAAGCACTTCTTTGATCACTGAACCCAGAACACAGTAACTGTAATCAAACACCAATTCTGAACCCAGAACACTGCAGCAATAAAACAGAAGCAGCTAGAACATAAACCAAGACATATACGCTACTTCACTGTTCATCAACCTGCGAGTATACGCTTCTGTACCACACCCAACCTGCGTATACGCATCTTTCATTCACAGAAAACGCGTATATACGCAGCTTCAATTCGCTGAACCTGCGTACAGATCTATAAAGGATAATTTATTCTTTAAGCATTCAGACATTAGTTAGCCCAGATTTATAGATCAAGAGTGCGCCACATATAACAGATCAAAATCATACAGAGATATCAATGTTCAAGCCTTGAGATTTAGATCCATCAATAGTCCTTATCCTTCTTGCGTTCAGGTTCCACCTTCATTCAGATCTAGATCTCCACCATATCCCAAATCACCCGTATTCCAAATCTATCACAATATCAGATATTTAGTAATTCAGAGAATGCCTTTTCACATGATCTCCTTCCTCTTTTATAGTTATAGGCCTGGCACAATACCACGGGCCAAAACCATAGTAATCCAATACCAAAGGCCAAAAACCTGGGTTCAACTCTTTTGCCGAGATACCATGGTCCACAACCAAAGGTTCAAATTCCAAGGACTAACAACCATGGAACAAAAATAAGTTTCCCATCATGTACGCGCTTTTAAGTGCATAAAAGTGCGTGTATATGCATACGCGACTTAGGAACGTATAAACTGCGTGTATACACGACTTCGGCAAGATGTACCTACGTATACAAGATTTCCTTCATTCTGAGCACTTGAACTGAGATCTGTCACCAAAGTGAGTTGCCATCAAGGACAACACCTGTACCATAGCACCACATCTGTGCCAAAATGCCAACACTAAGCTTCTGATGGGCTCTTGTAAGGAGTTCTTTCTGCATATGTAACCAAACTTTGTCTCCCACCTGAAACTTGTGTGGTGCCCTTCTGGGTGAGTGGAGGAGCCCTTCGATGTGGTCATGGATGTGATGATGATCTTTCACTTAATTTCATAGCAAACTAGACAGAAAATGAATTTCCTAGTCTAGGAGATGATCTTGCTGCATTTCTTAGCAGAGATCAAAGAGGTGGTGGTAGGTGGGGCTACCTCCAGTATCCTATATAATGAGTTACCCAAACTAACAATAACAGCGCAAGTCCTTGACTCATACACAGCATGTCGCCTCCACAAGTATGGCTGACCAAATAGTACATCACAAACATCCAGAGGTGCAACATCACACAATACCTCGTCTATGAACGGATTGATGCTGTAGGGAAGGCGACACTGCTGGCGAACTCAGAGATCTCGTCCTTGGTGAAGCCACCCAATACTATACAACTGCGGGTGTGGTGTAGTCAGTAGGCCCAACCGCTTCATGACCTTTGCTGAAATGAGGCTCTTTTGGCTGCCATTGTCGACAATGAATTGCAGCGGCGAACCCTTCACCCACATCTGTCAGTGGAAAAGACAGCCCCCCTCCTCTAGATCTTCGAGCTCATTCTTTTGGATCTTGGCAGTGGCAACAATGATGCTGGGATTCGCATCAATGATCTGCTTCACTTTTCCATTCCTCTTGTCAAGTTATGACTCAGGGTCGGAACATGCATCCGATTTTGAAGCCTTCAACTCGGCCACCAGCAACTGCTTGGTCTAACACTCAATTGTGTTGTGAGTGGGGCTCTTGTGGAACTCACATGACATTCCCATGTCCTTCTTCGACTTTGTGGTGTTGTTCTTTTCTTGCGGCTTCAATGGGTTGTCTTGGATCACCCCGCCTTGGCTTTGTCCTTTGGTCTTCAGATTTGCAGATCCAAAGTCTCGCTTATTCTGTTTGAACTTTTGCTCGATTTTGACAGTGTATCGGTATGCCATGCTAAGCGACAAGATGTTTAGGAACTCCATCTCTTCCTAGATGTACCTGTGTAGGTAGCTGCGGTATTTGAGTACCAAATGCAACTCAAAATCCTTGATACCCAACTGTGTGCGAAGGGTATAAAAAATGTTTGTGAACTCTGGCACATCTTGGTCCCTTCCCTGCTACAGCATGGTCCACTTTATGTATTTGTCCTCATAGCTTTTGACAGGATAGTACTGCTCTTTTATGGAATCCCGAAATGAATTCTAGGTGGGTTCGGCTGAAAATAGTGAGCCCATGCATTCATCCTTCTGTGCGTAGTAGGTTTCCCACCAATCCTTGATGTAGGGGGCTACTTTGAGAAGAGCGAAAACAATATTTTTTGGACTCAAAAATTCATGAACAGAAAAATACCCTTCTAGCAGATTTAACCATTTATCTACGGCATCTGCTTCTTTCTGATCCTTGAAGACGAGGGTTTCAAAATTAACTGTACCTTAAATGGTGTGGCATTTCTAGAGTAGTTGTTGGAAGACGATGCATCACCTCTGGGTAGCCGCTGAAGGATCTGGGCAAAGTTGTCCATCATCGCGTTCCTTTGTCGCTCGAGGGATTATTCGAGCAAGATTTTGATAGGATCTCCTACCCCCTCATATTTCTTTTCATCTACCATTGCAGGCCGTCGGGATTTGTGAGGCTGGTCTTGCAAAGGTTCAACTAGTTCAAGCCCTAACTCCTTATATCCCGACCTCATTGGGGACATGCAAAGAAAAACAGAGAAAAAAATAGACCGCTCTGATACTACTGATCTAGATTTAAACAGGAACGAAAAAAATTACAAAGATAACCATAAATACAGATATGAGATAACCATAAATACAGAGATGTAGCGGAAATAATACTTCATTTCATTAATGTAAAATATTGTTTTACTTGAAACAACAATGGAAATAAACCATCTAGGGCGATGGTAACTTATCTCTGAGAAGAGATGTGGTGGCTACATGCCTCTGAACTATGATACAATGAGGCTCGAAGGCCTATATATTGTTGAGAAACAATTTAAAACAATTAACATCCCAAAACCTAACCCTAGAAGATGAAACGCCAAATTGTGGGCCCCGTTTTGGGTAAGTTGGTACATCAACTTCCCAGGGTCGTAACTTTGGCACCCAATCTTCGTTTGACACATGCGATAGCTCGTTTGAAAGATCTATTCAAGCACTACAACATTGGGAAGAGCAACATCAATTCATGGAGTCATGTTGCTCCCATATTCCCCAAAAAATGTCGTTTAGGGCCTTAAAATGGCTTCAAAAGTTCAGGACCTGAAAAACTGCTAAAAATAGTAAATTGTGCTACAATTACAGAAATTGAAAAACTAAAATAGATAGTTTTTGAGGTCCAAATGGGATAGGTGTGTGGCCACCAACATCCGCCTAGATCATAGGCATACCTTGAAGTAGGAAGGCAAACAAGCAATAGCCAACCAACAACTAACCAAAAGTAGATGGTAGGGATTTGATTTATATGGAAGGAGAGGGAGTTGATGATCGATAAAAGGAGGGAGAGGTTCCAAATTTCAAGGGGAAGATCCATGAAAGTAGGATCAAGAACCAAGAATGGGAGGTCTCACTCTAATCCTCATTCAACGACAACCAACTCGCCATTCGTGAGACTTCTATTAGGAGAAGATTCTCCTCCATTTTAGGGAAAATTGCTAGAATAGGTCTAGTGCAGGTTTTTCTATGAAAAGGCACACTGCCAGCGCTAGTCACTAGTTAGAAAAAAGGTTAGCATCACGGGTTTGTGTGCTAAAAGTAGTGCTGGACTTGCAAAACAATGTTTTGGATAAGTTCTTTAGAATTTCATCAAGTCAAGTCTTTGTCTTCCTTCAGGGATGCTTATGAACATGTTTCATGGTGAATAGACTGTCTTTGATAGTTTTCATCACTTTGCGACTCTTGCGACATTGACGACACAAAGTGTGACACTTAGGATATGAGATTGGGAGTGCGACAAATACTATATAACATGGAGCAGAGTTCCTTTTCGTGTGTCAAGATCCTAAAAAAATTAAACAAGTTACCCAGAACATAGTTCCTTTTCTTATGTCAATCTCGTTAAAAAATGAAACAAACTCTTATGATTATAGTTCTTGTACTATGTCAATCTCATTAAAAAATGAAATAGCTTGCTATGAGCATAGCTATTTTCCTGTGTGAAGCTCATTAAAAAATGAAACATATCCCCTTTCAATTAGAGTCTTTGATTAGACCTCGTAAACTCCCAGTCAAGTATTTCACTTGATCTCATAAATGAACCTTCATTCTTTCCACCTGTTAGTACCCAATAGTCTACTTAGGTGCATGAGATGAAGCTTGGTGGGAATGTACCTCAAATTGAGTCATTATGCTGGGGGCATGCAAACTTATTTCAAGCACAGTTTTCCTCTGTTTCAAGCTTGTGTAAAAATGAAACCACTCTCAAGCATAGTTTTTCTCATGTTTTAAGGTTGTGAACAAATGAAACCATATTCAACCAATTTCAAGCATAGTTTCCCATGTTTCAAGCTTCAGTAAAAATGAAACCATTCTCATTTTATCCCTCGTGATTGCAATTTTTATCAACCTACTTTTTCTAGATGATCCTTGGTTTTCTCATTCCATTGTCACCATATTCTTTGCTGATATTGCACTTTCACTTGGTTTTTACCCTTTCCTAAGGAACAACTGTGATGAGTGGTTTTACTAGCTAGCCTCTTGACCTCTACATGTTTTGAGCAGTTCCATCATGACCGAAACTGGGTGCTACCCTTTATACCATTCATTCCTATAGGAGGTCTCTTCTTTCATCTCTTTTAAGAATCCCAAAATATGAAAATATTATCGATCACTTGTCTTTTCGAACTCATAAAATTAAATGAAAAGGCGTCTACTCAATATAAGTTTAGCCCTTTTCTAGACTGAGATAGACTAGCTGTGAAAAATGACTACCTTAGTCGAACATGGATATGAGGTTCTCTTGGGTATTGTTTTCTAACTTTTCGGATCTAAGGGACTACCTATGAAAAGGGACATCTGGAGTTTTCTTTTTCACCTCTTTTTCAAAATCTCTAAACATGAAAAAGATGTTGATTTTTACCTTCTTTGGACTCATTTAAACATAAAACAATGATGGACTTGTCAAACATGACAAGGCCAAACCACTCCTTCTTAGGGTTCATTAAATATAATCAGAGGGATTCATCTGAAGGATGAGCTTATAGATCAAGCATATGTTACCCTCCTCAAGCTTGTTAAAAAATAAAAAGGGACTGACCAGTATGGTTGGGGAAATTGGGAAAATAAGTGATTCCATTTTTCTAATGGAAGTGAGTCGCTCTTGAACATGACACTCTTCCACTTCATCTCCATGGCTATTGGTTTAGGTAATCTACTTGTCTTTCAGTTATCATACCATTTTTAGAGCCTCCATTTCGGTTTTAGGTCAATGTTTCCAACTCGATTCAGTGTCGTCAGTGTGCTCAAAATAAGTCATTCAGTTGATCTCCACTACAATACTCTTAAGCCCTCATTTCATGCTTGCCTTTTCTGATCCAATTCCATGTTAGTATCATTTTGATATTTCTGTCTCAATCATGATACCCATTTCGTGTCTTTGATGGGGGATACATCAAGGCCCTCTTGCGACAGGTCGCTTCTTGTCGACATCAACACATCATCTAGGAAGTTGACTTAGAAACACACCTTTGGTACCTTGGCGCTTGCATACATCAATGGAAATTTTTCTTGCTGTCGACGATAGGTTTACATCAATGGCCTTTGACTAAAAGATTATGTGTGGTGTTTTACATCAACTCATTTATTCACACCATACAGATTGTACTATAGTACCTTGAGAGCCATTAACATCATCAATGGTTTCTCTCGTGTCTATTAATGACTTACATCATTGGTCGGTAATTAGATGGTGTCTACCATGTTCGACTCTAGCTCATTGATTCACATGGTTAGACTCGTACATTGGTTGGTTGTGTGTACAAGATAGAAGACCCTAGATCTAGTTTCATCCATCTGGGCTGCAATTTCAGGAGTTATACAAAGATAATGTTTGATGTTTGTGATCGTATAGACAATCATCTAGTCATGGGTCCACCACTTGCATCTGTGGATGTGTATTTTGATCATTGTACATGTTATGTTAGCTTATGACTTGAGTATGGGTATGCCTCCCTCAGCAAACAAAGATGTCTTGTTGTAAATTTATTGTAATAGAGGAAGCTCACACGCTGTCCTTGATCCTGACTTGTCACAAGGTAAAGCAATTCAATCATCAGTTATGATCTCTGACTTCACGCTTTAGGGGGAATTATGTTATAGGACATTTTGTCACATCCGATAAGTGAGCCTCCTAATGGGATCAATCAACATATTATGCCCCCTTGTCACCATCTTTCACAAATCCCTAAGCATGTTCCCTTCATCCCCAAGAGTTTCAGCTCTAAAATGCTTCATCTGAGCCAGTTTGAGGACCAACTCTCCCTATAAGCCTACTGGGGTGCATTCACCTACAGGTTTCTCCCCTGTGGCCTGCATTAGTCACCACCAGGTTTCTTCCCTTTGCACCTACATTGGTTCTAGAAATTTGGGAGAATTGTCACGATTCTAAAAGCTTCCCCTTCTAGGAGTTTCTATAAGTTGTTTCAACTACTTACCTTGGATAAAACATTTGGATCCTATCCCTCCCTACTTTTGAGTTTTCACCACTTATCCTTTGATCCTATTCCTCCATCAAAGATGTATCTCTTACCCTATATTGGTAATTGGATAAGAACTCCCAAATTACCCTACTTCTCTATATATTCCTAGCCTTGTATGTAGTTGGGGGTTGGATTTTGGAGAGTGATTACACCCTTATGCTGTTGTAGTGAGTGGTTATCACCTCATGCATTTACAATGATTGGAGGTGCATATTGTGACAAGGAATGGACAAGTCAACAACTTGAAGGAGATCTTCTACAAAATCAACTACTACTTATGGTTGTAATCTCCTTCCATTTATATTTATGAAAAGAATTAATTGTTTTCCTATATGTAATGTCGTTATTTCACTTATTTCAATACCATGTTGATCTATTGAATGAAGTACTTATATGATACTGCATAGATCTCGCAGTTTCTGGGCTTGTGTTATCTGATAGTGTAGGTTCTAATTTTGGAATTCGGTGTTGGAATTGGAGCTTCCAAGATAAGGAGTGGAGTGTGCACATTTAGAGAAGTGATTTCTCATGGGAAAACAAATATTTTGACTAAATGTTTGTAATGATATCTATGTTTCTTAACATATGATACACAAAAACAATGGTTCAAGTGGTTTCCCGTGGCAAAATGGTGGTACAACACATCCTTCCTTACTTCATAAAAAATGTTCTCATTTATGGAACTTTATGGGTATCATCTTCCATCCATCACATCACCCTTGAAAGGAACTATAAAGGTTGAAGGGACAGAGGACCAAATAGTGCACTGACAAGAGGTTGTAAAACTATTGAAGGACAACTTGGTTAATTCAAAAAATAGGATGAAACAACAAGCACATCAGCATCGAAGTGAGAGGGTAATGGTTGAGACTACAACCATATTAATGGATGCCCCTCAAGAAACAAAAGAGGAAAAATAAATTAGCACCAAGGTATTATGGCCCCTATAAGGTGTAGAATATTGGAAACATGGCTTATAAATTGGAGATACCTCCATCTTGAAGTATACATCCATTTTTCTATGTTTCATGCATGAAAAAGGTAATCAATAACAATATCATAGTCCATAATATTTTAACAAAGATTAGTGAATAAGGGAAAATCATAATAGAACTAAAAATAATTATAGAAACAAGGATTAAATTATAAAAAATTGACAATACAATACTCATGAAACGGAAGAACCTACTAATGGAAAGGGTAACATGGGAAGATGAGTGTTTCATGCAAAAATGTTCACATTTAGACAAGTGTTAAGGAAAATACTTCTTAGATGAGGAGGGGCATGTTGAAACCTATATAAGCACCATGTTAACCCTAATACCCCTTATTAATACCCATATATTAAGTTACTACATCTCTATTGTTATATTGTTATGTCAACTAGGATCTTTCATTGTACTATTTCTTAATAATTGTACCCCTTTTTTATACTTAGACATACATAAATACATACATACGTATTTACATATTTATACACACACACACACTAAGGAGATCTAGTCCTGTTATAAGAAAATCTTTCACATTGTATTCATTGTATAAGGAAGTTTCACCCTTGAAAAACAATGTAATTGTTGGTTTTTTTATCATTTTTATTTTTATTTTTCATCTTAGTTTAAGTGCAATTTCGTGGACATCCAAGAAGCAACCCATTTTGATGATCTTATTTGTAGAAGTTGAATGCGTAGTAGCAAAAGCAACAACTTATCAAGAATGTTGGTGATGAAGAGGATTGGATGATATTCAACAAGGATAAGAAAGCAAAGCTCTGGTTTATTATGATAACAATTCATCCATACCTTCTTTCAAGAATAACAATTTAACAAGAAAAGAAAATACAGATACAAGATATCATTTTTCTAAGATATATTATAAATAATGGTGATCTGTATTTAGAATTTTGTAAGTCAATAGAAAAATTTGTTTATATATTCACAAATCTATTGGAAATATATATGTTTTCGAACCTAAGTAAAAAAATATTGTTGCTCTAAATATTGAAGCATTCTACAATCATAATTAAGGGGGAAAGCTACAAGTTGTAATTACTCCAACTAGTTATATAAATTTTTAGGATTGTCTTGTTTAGATCTATAGTAAATTTTGATTCTTTTATTGAAGAAATCTATAGAAGACCTTAGTTTTATAGAGTGTCAAAAGACATGTTATTTATATCATTCTTAGAGAATTTATTTAGAATAAATTGTATCAATTATGTTTGAATTGTAAAGTAATGAAAATAATAAGGTATGGTAACGATTCATGAGACATAGCTAATTTGTTTGATTGTATGTATTTGTTTAGGATGTAGTTAATAATTTTTTCCATTTCATAAGAATATAGATGTGTATGAATAAATGCATAAAATGGTGGTGAAGCAATATGAAGACACACACTACTAGGGAAATTTTGGTTGGTGTCTATTTCAAGAAAGCAATGAGAGGCCACTGAAATAGATGAAATTTCTCCAAGTAGGGCCAAAATGGATGTATATAGTTTATTTTCTAAGCACCATAAATCACCTAAAGGTTACCTATGCAAGCCAAAAATAATATGGAGAGAATATGTTAGGGAGCTGGAATTTATAGAGAAGATGAGGAGAAAGAGAATGGACATGTGATGCATATAAATGGAACTAGAGATTTTTTCTAAATATTTGAAATATCTCTATGTGTATTTATAAATAAAAGATAAAATTCATCAATAATAAAAGGTGTTAATTGATAAAATATTATTTTATCAGTATACAATTTTCATTTTATAGCCATGAGTGAAGCTATAGAGAATATTTGTTGGTATTTTCCATCATGTATTGTTTCTCTAGTTTTTCTTATGTGTATCACACTTTTATGTATTGGTTCTTTCTTTAAAATTCAAATAATAAATGGAGAAACGTGGGATATAATGAAAAAAATGTGTAGATATTTTTGGACATGTTGTGAAAAGGATCAATTGAAGCACCAATGAGATGGAGGAGATTGTGTATGGAAACCCTTGAAGAACAATCCTGAGATGGGGAGATTTATCCTGAAACTTTCACAAGCTTTGTTATGCTACAAAGCTGTAATTTCTTTTATAGTCAGTACTAACATGCATTCCTTTTTTTTTGTTTGCTTCTTGTGTAGGAATGAATGCATTATTAGATAAGAAAAATGTAGGAGGAAATAATGTGAGTGGAGTAAGGGATTTTTTAGGTTAGAGATGTGGCATGCCACCATGACTTTTCCATAGCCACATCCCCATTTGATCTACCTGCATTGATCAATATTCATTGGGACTTAGAGACCTCGAATCCCATAGATCCACCTAGAGAAATGAAATATTTTCAAAAAATGATCCAATCAATAGAAGCGAGATAATACCAAAGGCTTCTTTTAAGGATTGTCATATGTTAGAGATAATTACTCCTCATAAATTCTAGTTAGAATCATATTTTATTGAAGTTTACATAGATTCTAAATTAAGGAACAACTAATCACACATGTGTAAGCTAATATTAACATATCTATTATTAACATTTTTGGGTACCTATTTAATCATGTATCCTCAATGAATTTAATTCAATCAATTTGAGTTAGACAACTATGATTGTATTATGTTGTGTGTGGTATTCTTGTGAGTTACTTTGTAAGTGTTGAAGTATGGTTTCCTCTTCTATCCCTACAAAGTGGTATCAAAGCTAGAGGAACCATTTTTATCAAAGAAGTAATATATCATAGCCAATTTTCCAAGGGAGTTTTGAGCAACCTTTGTTGTTTAAGTAAGAAGCCACAACCATCGCTAGAGGAGACCATCATTTAATACTCTATCATTTCAATTTATATATCTCTTGCATCTCTGGATCGAGTTTAGGAAGAGCTAAAAGTATGATCAACCACTACTATCGTGTCATGAGCTTCTCTACCAAGGTGAGCCAAAGAGTTAAAATTTCCTTACCACAAATCCTAGCCGCCATTGAGGTGGATCACCTCCTTTCTCAACGTTTTTTTCTCCCATAATGAAGCCACCATCTAATGTTCGTAGAAAATTGTTAAACACCAAATAAACTTTTTCATGTAAAAAATATTACTCCATTTTACTTTATAACTTGTGGAATGCTTGGAGTCAACACAACCATGGAATCAGTAGTTTGGGTAGTATTTTTTATAAAAAAAAATTATATATCTATATATATATATATATATATATATATATATATATATATATATATATATATATATATATATATATATATATATATATATATATATATATATATATATATATATATATGTGTGTGTGGGGGGGGGGGGGGGGGGGGGGGAGAGGTTTTGAGTAAATCCATATCTAATAAAAAAAAATGTTTAGTGAAAAACTGGATTTGTGTCCATTAATAAAAGGTTTCTTGAAAACGAAGAGTGATATGGCTTTAAGTGGGAGTCTTTCCCAACTACAGATTTTGGTTCAAATAGTGAAAAGATATGAATTTTGGGAATTATCATGAAGAATTTGTTACATGTTAAGGATTTATGGGATCTTATAGTTTCTTGCTATGTAAAGCCATCTAATGAGGAATTTAAACAAGCTTTGACAAACACACAAAAGGATTGACTTAGAGTAAATAGAAAGATGGATGCAAAAGCTATTTTCTCCATCCAAAACAACATGGATGAGGATATATTTCTAAAGATATCTAAGTCGAATTTCTCCGAGATAGCAAGGGGAATTTTAAAGGATAATTATTATGGAATTATGCAAGTGACGATAGTTAAGTTGTAAATGTTGAGGATGAATTTTGAGAACTTTACGATGAAGGAATCAGGGTCCGTAAATGAGTACATGACCTAAGTCATAAGCATTATCAATGAACTAAGGATGAATGGTCAAGAAAATTCACATCAGAAAGTAGTAGAGAAGGTTCCAAGAACCTTTCATAAGAAGATTGATGTAGTGGTTGCAACCATTGAAAAGTCTAAATACATGATAGAGTTATCAGTAGATGAGCTATGGAGATCCTTGCTAACCCATGAATATCAAATAAATAAGAATGGTGAATCTTTGGAAATTTCATTCAAAACATAGGTTTCTATCATAAAAGTTAAAGGATGATCAATATTAAGAGGAAGATGAAGGAACAAAAAAATCAAAAAATTAAAGAGATGGTTCAGAACAATAAAGGAGATCATATCACAATCTTCATAGTTCAAGGGTGGGAACCAATTAGAGGTATGAAAAATAGAAAATAAGTGCTTCTATTATAATAGGATAGGTCATTATGAACATGAATATAGAAAAAAGAAATATAATCTTAGAATACAAGATTCAAACTATTCTTCTCAGAACCATCAAATATTGTCATTCCTTACGTGTAATGATGTCGAAGAGTCATCTAATGATATTTGGCTTATAGATAATGAGTTTAGAAACCATATGATAGAAAACAGAAGCATAATTGTAGATTTGGATAATTCATTAAGGAATGAAGTCAAGTTGGGGTCAGCTCATATTATAAAAATTATGGGAAAATAAATTGTTAACATCCTCACCAAACTATTGAAGAAAGTGTAACTAGGTTCATAATTTACAAATGTATTTTTGATCTTTGTACTTTTCAAGAAAAAAAATATTATTTTTTGTGAATTATAAGAATGAGTTTCTTGCTCATTTCTTAGGAAAGTCAAATATTCAATGTCATGTGCTTCTTGAGCCTACATGTAATGTAAATGAGTCAACCTAGTGTCTAGATCAAATTCCTCCAAGACAAGCACCATCCCCTTGAAGACGAAAACAAGCAAAATGAATTAAGAAGAATAATCATGTCAGCCTGCAAATGAATTAACTAGCATAGTCATGTTGGCTCAATAAAAGACACAACTGTTCACACTATCATGTTGGCTCAAATGCATAAGATGACCACTATATATATGTGGCTAGAGTCTACACAAAAGGACAGGAACAAAACTCGCATTCCTCTGAAGTTTCAGATGGTAGCTACAGGAAGGGTTTCATATGCCACAAGAAGGTAATGTCGAAGTTTGTCCATAATGCAGGTTGGGTATATTTCAGGTGAATACCATTGCCTCGACACCCTAGTTGCAGTCATTGTCTCGGCATACTTACACTCTCAGAATACTATCTCAGTACTGCTATAGTCTCAACTTAATTGAGATGAATAGGACTTTGATGATCTTATGATAGCACTCTCTATCGTGTAGTGACATGTTTTGAGTATGACATCATAATGTCATGCATTAACTCGACATGTAATCTCCACATAGTCATGAATTCAATTTATGTCATGGATATGTTGAAGACGTAGTTACAAATTCTTGATCATGTAAAAGTTCTCAGTGCAGCTCTCATGAATACACACATATGGACCTGATTATTAGGATGGTGATCGTGATGAAGGTGCAGAGATGATATCAGTAAAGGAAAAGTGGTGATCTCAATGAGAAGTCAAGGTGCAGCAATAATGATCTTGGCAAAACAGTAATAATGATGATGATATCAATAGTAAGAAGAGGATTGGTGTGTTTGGTCTTGGAGTGGCTTGATAGGTCAAGGGTCATGGTCTTGGTATTCATAAATAAGAATCTCTATAAGAATAATTATGTGTGGGTTTTCCTCTCCAAGAGGGAGAGGTTTTGGCCCTGGTAAAATGCCACTTCTTGTGTTCTTGTCTCTTTGTTTTGGTAGCAGTTTGATGAAGTAAACACACACACTCATAATAAGAAGAAGATCAAGATAAGATAAATAGTAAAATCATTTCACAAATTGTTATCAAGTATAGAAGAATCTACCTAATGCTAATTTCCCTAGATTCTTCAACATGGTATCAGATCTAAGGTGCTAAAGTCAAGTGAATGGCATCAAAAGAGACATACAAGGATCTGTCTTCAAGGATATCAAAGAACGTTGAAAGGATTAAAGGAGTAAGTATACAACAAGAAGGTCAACAACAATCATGGAGTATCAACTTCGGTAATTACAGTCATGCACTCAACCCATGCTCAGTTTGATGAAGTAGGTTAGTGAGCCTCACTTCTTTATCACTGGACTTTGTCCATGCCATGAAAGATAGTCTCAGGTATATATATTGTAGAAGTAATCCAAGGAGTACCTGTTACAATCCATGATTAGTTCACTGTCTCAGTATAGTTATTACATCAAGGAAATTTCGTTGATGAGACAGTCTATCTATACAATGCCACCCACAATTTAGCTATGTTATTCATTGAAAATTTTGGGCTCTTAGTACATTTCCTCTCTACACAATGCACATAGACATCACTGTGCAGTGCCATACCAATATACTTGTCACAGTCTCTAATTCTGTCTATGATTATGATCTCAATAGCATGGTTCTCAGATCATAACATAGTATCACTAACATGTCAACAATATGTTGAAGTCAAATTACCTCAAAAATGAATTGGGAAGGTCATGAAGCAGTCTCGGTGATGTCAAGACCACTGATGTCATGGAGCACCCAAGGAAGTTTTGCTAAAACGATACTAATGATGGGCAGCTCAAACAAAAGAAGCATCAAGGTGAAGATCTCCTCTTCACACACCAAGTAAGCATATTTTAATTTTATAATCAGATTCAGTTAAACAATTTCATGATTGCAAGGGGATTTATAAATCAATTAGATAATCAAAATTCCTTGCATAGAATAAGGAGGATTGGCATAATCCTCATAGAGAAGAGAAATCATTGGTGTCTATGAAAAGGTCTATGAAGGTCAAGCATTGTTTGAATCCATCAAGAGATTCATAGGATTCACATGATATCACTCAAAGCTCCTCTCATACCTAAAAAGGAAAAGATGAGACATCAAGAGAGTTATATGAAATGCTAGATATACTCTTGGAAATTAAAGTAAAGAAGGTCACTTAGACCTACACAATAGAAAAGGTATCAAAGAATGAAGGAACAACTTAATGTGGATCTAGAAAAGATGATGAGAAGGTAGTCATCATTGATGATCAAGGTAACAAAATATCAATAAACAAAGAAGGTTACCTCACCTAGAAATTTGTGGTCTCTATGCTAGATAAAGAAAGACAAGTTGCAATCTATAGGATAAATGAATTCAACCCCATGAAGAAAGGAAAAGAAAGGCTGGTACTCAAGAAAAGACAACAATAAGTATAGTGAAGATTCAATTCTATAGAAATATTTTGGAAGCTCATATCAGTGAAAGATGGAGGAAGCTAAAGAAAAGGGCCAAGGAAAGAGGGAGTATCAAATCTCTCGTATCAGTAAGATATTATCCCTCACAAAAGGGTCCTATCATAAGCTCCTAAATCTTGTGTTATAAGATATGACAATGATAATAATATGCATCATGGCATCATGGAAGCATTAGAAACGAGAGATCGTGGCATCACCATGGGTATCATGAAGGAAACAATCCATGGAAGAAAAACATGTAGGGCATATAGCTCTTAAGAACCTCGGTATACATTGAAGAAAATAAAGGAGTCATCTAAGGCTCATCATACATCAAGTCAAAAAAGAAACATATGCCAATTGGGGATATACAATATCCTCAAAAATTCTCTGATGGAATCGTCATGGTAGGGTTCACTAATCTAGATAGGAAGCAAGTGTTTCAACAAGAATTCCAACTTATGGAATCCATGAGATAACGATGTGATGACATGAAGCAAATCAAGGGATTGAAGATCTCTTTAATCAAGGAAGCCGCTAGAAGAAGCCTAGATGACCTAAAGGTAAAATGAGGTATCTATGTGTGTATATTATTTTATAATGTCATGTCGTATGGTTGCAGGTAATATAGATCATCACTTATCTTAAGAAGGATGATCAAGAGAAAAGGATCTCCTCCTCTGAAAAGATGCAGAAAAGCATAAGTCACACTAGATGAAATAAACATAATACGTCCTCACATGAAGTATGAGATCATTGACTATAATTAAGAAAATCTTATTGAAATATCCTAGGAATGGAATGTTGGAGGAAGGAAGAGATTGATATGCAACCCCAATGAAGGCGATCAACATCCAAAATACCAAGAAGACTTTACTATGAAATATCTCGAAGACATAGGAAGACTCTGATAATGAAGACCTTTGATAATGGATATCTTTGGGAGGTGTGTCAACATGTATGTAGAAAGATGATACCTATAGGAAGATGTCATGATGAAGACCCATCTCGTAAGGTATGATTTGATTTAATATGATGTTTTGATTTCTTGAGTATAATCTGGATGAGTTCATGTGGGCTACTAGAATAGGACTTGTAAGAACAAGTAAAACTAAGATTCATGCAATGGATGGAAACTCCTGAAAGAATCATGGAGAGAAAATAAGTATCCATATGAAGAAAGTTCCATATGTATGCCAAGAAGGCCACTTTCCATCAAGAAAAGAATGAAATGACATAATAAGAAGGAAAGTGATTGATGGTTGTTTCCCTGTAAGGAAGAAGCTCAACTAAATTTTCATGACATCAAGGAGAAAAGTTAATTAAGCTGCTGAAGAACCCACGAAGAAGAACTTGCTAATGTATAAAAGAGTCCCTAGCTAAGAGGGAGCTCTAATAGATCCTTGATCAAGAGGGAGTTTAAACTAGATCACCCCTCAGTACAAAGGACTGACAATTGTGTTTTTCTATGTCATGTGTCATGCACTAGACCATGACTAACAACCATAATTCTAGATAGACACATCATTCTTGTCTCCACCCAGGAAGAAAGAATGGAGAGTTGGGTAATCATATAGCATCTGATACTCTTTGAGGATGTGTAGGGAATCCAAGATAAGACTAAGCAAGAGGACAAAAATTCTTTGAAGGTTGGGAACCCAAGATAGGAATATTCCTAGAAGGTCATACTCAGTGAACACCCAGGTGGGTATGTAGCTTGAGAGATAATGATGAACGTGTCTATAAATCAATGGTCTTGCCAGCATTGTATCTCATGGTCTCATAGCTAGATGGAGTTTTTAGTCAAGGCCTTGCACTATGACAATTTTGATTGATATGATGCTATATAGATGGGATTACCAATCCGATTCTTCTTATGAGAAATTCTTTAGATTGAGAATAACGAAGTACCATTGTAAATACCTCCCTAGTTAAGAGGGAGTGTTGAAGAAAGTGTAACTAGGTTTAGAATTTACAAATGTAATTTTGATCTTTGTACTTGTCAAGAAAAATAAATATTATTTTTTGTGAATTATAAGAATGAGTTTCTTGCTCATTTCTTAGGAAATTCAAAGAGTGAATGTCAAGCTCTTCTTGAGCCTATATGTAATGTAAATGAGTCAACCTAGTGTCTAGATCAAATCCCTCCAAGACAAGCACCATCCCCTTGAAGAAGGAAGCAAGAAAAATGAATTAAGAAGAACAATCATGTTGGCATGCAAATGAATTAACTAGCACAATCATGTCATCTCGATAAAATATACAACTGTTCACATTGTTATGTCGGCTCAAATGCATAAGTTGACCATTATATATATGTGGCTAGGGTCTGCGCAAAATGACAGGAATAAAATTTACATTCCTCTGAAATTTTGGATGGCATCTAGAGGAAGGGTTTCGTATGCCACAGGAAGTTAATGTTGAAGTCTACTCATAATGCATGTTGGGTATATTCTAGGTGAATACCACTTCCTCGGCACCCAGGTTGCAGTCACCATCTCGACATACTTACACTCTCAGAATACTATCTCAGTACTGTTATAGTCTCGTCTTAATTAAGATGAAGAGGACATCGATGATCCTACAATAGCACTCTCTATCTCGCAGTGACATGTTTTGAGTATGATCTCACACTGTCATGCATTAACTTGACATGTAATCTGGATGCAGTCATGAATTCAGTCTCTGTCATGGATATTATGAAGACATAGTTACAAAGTCTTGATCATGTAAAAGTTCTCAGTGCAGCTCTTATGAATACACACATATGGACCTCGTTATTGTGATGGTGATCGTAATGAAGGTGCATAGATGATCTTAGTAAAGGCACATTGGTGATCTCAATGAGCAGTCTAGGTGCAATAATAATGATCTTGGAAAAGCAGTAATAATGATGATGATCTCAGCAGTAAGAAGAGGATCGGTGTCTTTTGTCTTGGATTGGATTTATAGGGGTCATGGTCTTGGTATTCGTCAATAAGGATCTCTATAAGAATAATTATGTGCAGGTTTTCCTCTCAAAGAGGGAGAGGTTTTGGCCCTGGCAGAATGCCACTTCTTGTGTTATTGTCTCTTTGTTTTGATAGGAGTTTGATGAAGTAAACACACACACACTCATAATAAGAATAAGATCAAGTTAAGATAAATAGTAAAAGCATTTCACAAATTGTTATCAAGTATAGAAGAGTCTACCTAATGTTAATTGCCCTAGATTCGTCAACACAAACATGGTGAGAAAATCCACATACTTTAGAGTTAAGGCTTCTGTGAGAGGAGCAATTTTGATTTGGTATTTCTCGATCCATCACATTGAATTTTTTAGTCGACGTCTCGATCCAACAAGTGTTGCGTATCATGAGGATGTTAATAAGAAATTGGTAATGCTTCAATAGATAAATAGATGAGAGATGCAAATTCAAAAAAGAAAATGTTAGTTAAATGTTAGATAATTAAAAATAAGAAGAATATTGATTAATTAAAATGTTTATATTAGTTAATTGAAAATATAAAGTTAAATAATCAAATATATATATGGATAATAACATAAGAATACAAATTATAAATGAAAAATGAAAAATAATAGTAATAATATTAAAATGGTCAAATTGGTAATTAATATAAACTATAAAGAGATAACTAATTAATAGTTAAGAAAAAATAAATTATTTAATTAGTACCAAAGCTCTAATATTAGTTATAAAACATTTAATGTAAACTTTAACATTCAGCATTATTTCTTTACATTGGATATTTCATAGTGAAGGTTAAAACCGTCGCACTAATTAAATAATTTTTTTATTCTTAATTAATTATATATCTCTTTATGATCTATATTAATTATCAATTTTGACTATTTGAATTTTATCACTATTATATTTTTTCATTTATAATTTGTATTATTGTGTTTTTTCCCAAAAAAAAAATCACTAAATTTCTATTAATAAAAGTGAAAAGTTACATTGTGTAGATGCATAAATCTTTCAAGAATTACCCACGGTTCTATGTGTACATACACTTAGTAAAGCTATCAAAAAATATAAATATAAATATAAATATAAATATAAATATAAAATAAAATTACAAATTGCCAAATACATTGGAATTTTCCTTTTTTCCTTTTCTATTTTGGACTTTTTCCAAACCCCAAGTGATGGAGTAGTAGAGGCAATTGCCAATTCATTATTTCTGGAGATGTTTGGAGCTTTTTTATCCAAGTCAAAACGTTCAGCGACGTGAGATCGCTTAACTCCACCTGTGCCTTGATTGTTGTTTTTTCCTCTAATTGGTTTTCAATGTTCAGAGTAGTTGTTGATTGATTTGGATTCTCTACTTGTCTTTTCTATTCTTCCACCATTTCTTCTCCCTCCTCTTAGGAGTCTTGTTTTTTTGTCTCCAATTATTGCTGGGTTTTATCCATTTCTTCATCGTCGGGTTCTGGAAATTTCCATCCTTTTGGTTTTTACGGTCTCTTCTTTGTTTTTTCCTTTGCTTGTTTGCATGTATTTTGCAAGTGCCATGTTTGGTGGAAAACCCGGCATCTAAAGGCAGTGTTTTCAAAATATAAACATTGTGTCAAGTTAAAATATTTATGTTTCAAATGAATACATTTCGGGAGGCCTTTGGTTAAGTCCATCTCCACACAAATCCAAGCAAAAGTGAAGATCCCTTTTTCCATTCTTTCTCGATCCATCTTCAGGAATCTTCCCAGAGAGTTTTCGATGACTTCTAAGACTAGATGCTACCAAAAAGGTAGTGGGAGATGATGTGGCCTTACCCAAACTGACATTTCTGAAACCATTATTGAGTTTGCATCAAAACTAGAGAACCATGGGGTTATGAAGATATCTTCCCTTCTCTAGAGCCATGGTCTGTCATTTATAACATGATTGTAATCTTTTTGGGTATCAAATTGGAAAAAAAAAAAAAACCTTTTACACACAGATAAATATCAGTCTCTCGTCTAGTTTAGGTAGATCCACTCACTTAGATCTTTAGATTTGGGCAAGAAACTATTAAATTGACAAATGATAGGTTGTTCTTGTAAGGTATTGAAGGGACCACTTACTCTTCGTAATTTTATGGAAAAATCTTGAGGTTTTTCCATATTTTCTACTATGTACAGACCTCACAATGTCAATTTGGGATTTGTTTGCCCTCAGTGCCAAATTTTCCTCTTAATACATCTTTGAAAAATCTTGACAGTTGTCTAGCAGTGCTAATCTAGTTGATGTGCTTGCTCCTAGCAGTGCTGATCTAGTTGATGTGCTTGCTCCTGGGGCGCCTCCTTATAACCCAATGTTATGGATAATGGTAGAGTTCCTTTGAATACCATAGTCTTTCAAAAAACTCTCTTCCTGCAACACTTTCACAAAAAAAAAATCAAACTTTGTAATGAAATAGAAATCTGTGAAATTTTTGGGAACTTTGCTTCGGATCTGACACTTGTTCCGTACTCCAGACCCATAACGTTATCGATTTCCCACAGATATTTTTGATAAAAACCTTAAACAATTCCTCCGGATCTAGGTTTTCCCCTCTACCGCCACCTCTCGACTTTTGTCCCATATTTAAACTCGTGTTGGTTTTCTCTACGATTGATGATTGGGTCCAAAACCCTAGGTTATATGGGATCATGCTCCGCTCGGTCTCTTCTCGTTAAATCAAACTTTGTTGTTTTCTATTGGAGATGTCCTTTTGCTTTGCATGAATCTCCTAACCACTACATGTCCATCGCACAGATTCGTAGGTTGTCCCAATGGAAAAAAGACCATTGTCTGCAGTCCATCTCTCCTCCCATAAACAAATATGCACAGCTTTGAGACTTTCTTCCGCCGAGTTTCATTTTTTGGATATTGCAGACCTCTCATCATTCCTTTTAAAGGTTCTTGGAGCCATCCAACAACACGTTTCAGAGATGTTGCAACCATTGTCCACGTAGTGAGTGTCTTCGTTGTTTTGCGTACTCCTTTCAGATCTGGACTTGGATACGTGCACACTCGTCATTTCCATGTGAACACCGTCGAGTTTCCTGTAGAGCAATTCAATCCCGATACCGCTAGACTTAATGAGATAATCCGCAAGGCAAGGTTTCTTCCTTGATGGTTGTTGCTGATCATATCATAAACATAAACCTTTCTTCTAACATTGTCCTCTTGTTTAAATCTGATGTTCGTACCGTCGAGCCATTGTAGTTGTTTTTCTTCCTCCTGCTGTTATTAGGGAAGCTGCCATTTGCATTAAAAATAAAATAAGACGACCTGTGAGGCTAAAGAATGAACTCCTCAGCTAAAGGATTCAGTTTAGAGAGAAAAACTACAAGCTCCAGCATATCGCCATTAAATCCACCCCTCTTTTTAGCCCGAGAGAGATCAAGGGTTCGATTGGGTTCGATTCCCATAACTCGCCCCTTCGAAGCTCGCATTGTTCTCCATCAGAGCCATCGCCTCTAGGATTAGACACCAATTCATCATATACCTACCAAATAGTAAGAAGTGTTGGAATTCAGAGGCACAGCAAATCAATTAAAAACACACAGCAAAATAAATCAAGCACATAAACACAATTTTTAACGTGGTTCACCCAACCAATCTAGGCTACGTCCACCAAACATAGGCATCAGGAATTTATTAATTAAATTGGAGATTACATCAAGAAATCCTCACACTCTCTTAGCAAACATCCGAATGGTTGCCTGTTATATAGCCTAGAGAATCTAACAGCCTCATTAATTCCCTCACATCAAATATAGGAGGCATTAACTCCCTCCCAACAACCTGGAGTTAATCTAGGACCTGAATTCCTATTGTTGTCACCAGCTGAGATTTTTCCTATTTCATTACAAACAGAAAATCTCAACAATCTCCACCTTGACAACAATTCGCCTGATGCCCTATTATTATTATTTTATCTTTTCTGCAAGCCAAGAGAAGCCAAACACCAGTGTAGCTTCTCCAACAAAACTGGTTTCGTGAACATGTCTGCACAGTTCTCCTTTGTATGCACCTTTTCAAGAGAGACTCCTGTTTCAGTGATAATCTGTCTTACAAAATGGTACTTAATTGGAATATGCTTTGATTTGCTATGATAGGCCGGATTCTTAGCCAAATGTATTGCACTTTGACTGTCACAAAGTAACCTGATGTTGTCCTGTAACCTACCAAACTCACCAAGCAAATCTTTCAACCAAACCGCCTCTTTGCAAGCATGAGAAGCAGCAATGTATTCTGCTTCAGTAGTGGACAAAGCAACAATATTCTGTAGCTTTGACATCCAACTTATAGCTCCACCTGCAAGAGTAAAGACATACCCTGAAGTTGGTCTTCTCTTATCCAAATCACCTGCAAAATCGGAATCAACATATCCGCAAACAAATTCACTACTCTTAGTGTAAGAAATACAATAACTACTTGTGCCTCTCAAGTACCGAAGCACCCATTTCACTGCTGACCAGTGCTCTTTACCCGGATTTGCCATGTACCTACTGACAACCCCAACTGCATGAGAAATATCTGGTCGCATACACACCATCGCATACATCAAACATCCTACTACATTGGCATAAGGAATTCGAGACATATAATCCTTTTCTTCATCTGTATTAGGACATAAACTCGAAGAAAGCTTAAAATGGGAAGCTAAAGGGACTGAAACAGGCTTCACATTATCCATACCAAATCTCAAAAGTATTTTCTCAATATAATTTTGTTGTGATAGCCATAGCTTACCATTGCTCCTGTCTCTGAAAATCTCCATGCCCAAAATCTGTCTTGCTGCTCCTAGATCTTTGATATCAAACGTCCTTGCCATCTGAGTCTTCAACCTATTGATTTCTTCAATGATTTTGCTTGCTAAAAGCATATCATCAACATACAACACTAAGATAATGAACATGTCATTATTTAACTTCTTAAAGTAAACACAATGATCATATTCACTTCTTACATATTTCTGACTCAACATGAAAGAATCAAACTTCTTATACCACTGCCGAGGCGACTGCTTCAGGCCATATAATGACTTCTTGAGCCTGCAGACAAATTTCTCATTGCGACGGTGAACAAACCCTTCCGGTTGTTCCATATATATTTCCTCATCTAAATCACCATGTAGAAATGCAGTCTTAACATCTAACTGCTGCAACTCTAAATCAAGCAAAGCCACTAATGCTAACACAAGTCTAATTGAAACAATTTTAACCACTGGTGAAAATATCTCATGAAAGTCTATGCCAGCTTTCTGAGAAAACCCTTTTGCAACCAGTCTCGCTTTGTACCTGTCTTCCGTATCATTCACACCCCGTTTCAGCTTGAACACCCACTTGCATCCCACAGTTTTCCTGCCTTTGGGAAGTTCAACCAGATCCCACGTGCCATTCTTACCTAAGGCCATCATTTCTTCCTTCATAGCTGCTTTCCATTTGTCACTATTTGAACCTTCTACAGCTTCCTGATAACACAAAGGTTCATCATCGTTAGTGATCAAAGCAACTGAAGTAACACGATCATCATACCTTCTCGGAGGGCGTTTGATCCTTGTAGACCTCCTTAAGAATGTTTCTGGTGCTTCCACAATTGGCTGTCTATCAACTGTAGGAATTTCTTCATGATCGCCATCTGAGACCTGTTCATGTCCTCCATCTAAACCCTGTTCATAATCTGATTCTGAAACCTGTTCATGACTAGAATCTGAACTATGGTCGTTATGACTATCATTAGAAATGTTGTCAAACTGAATATGCTGGAAATTAGATACATCATCCTGTTTCAATCTTCTATCTACATCTAACTATACAAGAGAGGATTCATTAAACTTTACATCTCTGTTGATGATGATTTTGCGGGTAGTAGGATCCCACAATCTATATCCCTTTGTTCCATCACCATACCCAACAAAGATATACCTTTTAGACTTTAGATCTAATTTAGTCCGCTGATGTTTAGGCACTAGAGCATATGCATCATAGCAAAACACTCTGAGTTTAGAATAGTCACAAGGGTGTCCTTTCCATACCTCTTGTGGAACCTTGCAGCCTATCGCCGTTGATGGAGATCGGTTTATCACATAACAAGCTGTTGCCACTGCTTCCGTCCACAACTCCTTTTGCAACCCGGCGTTACTCAGCATACACCTTGCTCTCTCTAGAAGAGTCTTGTTCATGCGTTCAGCAACTCCATTCTGCTGAGGAGTATAAACTGTGGTCTTATGTCTTTCGATCCCTGCATCCTTGCAATAGCTGTCAAACTCCTTGGAGGAAAACTCACCACCATTGTCAGTTCTTAAACATTTTATAGTTCTACCAGTGTTGTTTTCTACCAATGCTCTAAACTTCTTGAAAACTGAAAAAACATCAGACTTTCTCTTCAACATGTAGACCCAGACCTTCCTAGAAAAGTCATCAATGAATGATACAAAATATGACGAGCCACCGTATGACGCTGTAGGGGCTGGACCCCAAACATCTGAATGGATATAATCAAGTATGCCTTTACTAGTATGTTTGCCTGTTTTAAACTTTTGTTTACTTTGTTTGCCAAACATACAATGTTTACAGAAATCCAATTTTCCAGATCTTAGATTAGGAAGTAACTTTCGGTCAGCCAAAATTTTCAATCCTCTTTCACTCATATGCCCCAATCTTTGATGCCATAAGTGAATGGAACTACTATCATGTTCAGACACAGACACATGATCTGACCCAGTTCTACCTTCTAACTGGAATAGATTTCCTACTTTCTTAGCTTTCATAGCTAGTAAGATGCCTTTATAGATTTTCATAACTCCACCTTGAATTACAGTTTTATATCCATTTGAATCAAGTGCTCCTAATGAAATCAAATTTTTCCTTAAATATGGTACATGCCTCACATCAGTTAATATTTTTGTTGTGCCATCAAACATTTGCAGTTGTATGCTCCCAATTCCCACAATATTACATGTTACATCATTACCCATGTACACAACACCATCATCAATTGATTTATATGTTTTAAACCAATCTTTATGAATACACATGTGGTTAGATGCCCCGGAATCTAACAACCAATGTTGATCATGTTTTGAAACATTAACAGACAATACCTCATCACTCATACCTGAACCGGATACTGAACCTGTATCTGTGGTGTTGGCTTCCTTCTTTTCTGTCGAAGAGCCTTCTTTAGCAGCCTGCTTTCGCTTCCAGCAATCCTTTTTCAGATGTCTAGCCTTGCCACAATGCCAGCACTTCACCTTGGGCTTCTTTCCTTTGGACTTCGAACGAGAGTCGCTATGCTTTCCCCCGGAGTGTCTCTCTCGTGAGCGACCTCTCGCCATCATTACCTCTGATGTAGAGGTGTCTGCATTCGACCTCTTCCTCGTCTCCTCAGCCAACAAGGCTCCAACAACATCGTCAAACTCAAGGATTTCTGATGTACTAAAGCTTATGGAAGTAACAAAGTGATCCCAGGATTCAGGCAAAGAACATAATAGAGTTATTGCCTTATCCTTTGAATCAAATTTCACATCTAGACTGTCTAATTGCACCAACAAGGTATTAAAAACATTCAGGTGATCAGCAATTGAGGTACCTTCTTTCATCCGCAAACTGTAAAGCTGCCGTTTCAGGAGAATCCGATTTGTCAAAGATTTCGTCATATAGAGCTTCTCAAGCTTCGACCACAAGCCTGCGGCGGTTTTCTCTGACACAATGTTGAACAGAACATCGTCCGCCAGACATAACCGAATTGCGCTCAGAGCTCTTTCATCCATCTCATCCCATTCATCCTCCGTCATGGAAGGAGGCCTTTTGTTTTTCCCCAACAGTGCTTTTGCCACACCTTGTTGAACCAGCAAATCGTGCATCTTCACCTTCCAGATCTCAAAATTATTCTTGCCATTAAATTTCTCAATTTCAAACCGGGCACTTTGAGTTTTCGCCATTTGTATCAAAAAACACAGTAATCTCCAATATCCAACCAGCAATTAAAAAAAAAATTGCCTTTGCCTTTAAAACAAAATATCTTCCCTTCACACAAAAAAAAAAAATTCTGCCTATGTCTTTGTACCTTTGCCTTTAAAAAATTTTTATTTGCTGGGCAAGTTACATTTATTTCATATCACCACCAAAAAATAAAAACCAACAAACAAAACATTTTGGATTCTTAGCTTCTGGCTCAAAAAATCTGCAATATGCATGTGCACTTAGATGCCTTTTAAAAAAAAAATTTCCTTTTACCTGTGCAAATTCCGCCCCAAAAAAAAACACATACATATAAACCTGCGCACTTATTTGTAAACCTGCTGTCTCACTGCTGTGTCACTACCTCCTCACAGCTTATCCCCAGACAATGCGAAATACAAATAATGCAATTCACATTTAGTGTAGGTCTCAGCGTTTTAAAATTCAGGCTCCACCAGCGATAATAAACAGCGCACCAGCAATTTAAAAAAGAACCCAATGTGCAGCAAATTCAAATTCAGCAGCCCTTTCAAAATCCGATTCATGTATTATCTCAATATTATGATACCGAGATGATTCGTGTATTATCTCAAGTATTAAATTACTATTTGCTGAACTATATCCACGCTTTAGTTTCAAATAGATCCACGCCGTTTTTCATTGGATATTCATGCTGTTGTTTTTTTTTTTTTTTTAAAACACATAACCACGCTGTTGCATATATATATATCAACGCTATTTAAAATATATATACCCATGCCCACGCTGTTTCATATATATATATATATATATATATATATATATATATATATACGCTGGTTTAAAACACATCAAATCCACGCCATGCTGATGTATATCCGATCCACGCCAGTTTTAACTTAATTTAAGTCACACCATTTTCAAATATGTATCAACGTTTTTGGATGCGCATACCTTTACTCCTCACTATGATGTAGTGCCTTTCTTACGCTCATTCCTCCAGCAATCCACGCACAGAACAATCCACGTCTCCAGCACTGTACAGGCCTCCACGCCCGCAAACGATCCGCACAGAACTTTTCTCAGCACCCTTAGTGCTCCACCTTCAGCAGTGCACTCCTCCAGGCAGCACCTCCAACATGCTCTGATACCAATTGTTGGAATTCAGAGGCACGACAAATCAATTAAAAACACACAGCAAAATAAATCAAGCACATAAACATAGTTTTTAACGTGGTTCACCCAACCAATCTAGGCTACGTCCACCAAACATAGGCATCAGGAATTTATTAATTAAATTGGAGATTACATCAAGAAATCCTCACACTCTCTTAGCAAACATCCGAATGGTTGCCTGTTATATAGCCTAGAGAATCTAACAGCCTCATTAATTCCCTCACATCAAATATAGGAGGCATTAACTCCCTCCCAACAACCTGGAGTTAATCTAGGACCTGAATTCCTATTGTTGTCACCAGCTGAGATTTTTCCTATTTCATTACAAACAGAAAATCTCAACAAGAAGAAATTTATATTCTTATGTTATTATCCTTATATCCTTATATATTTGATTATTTAATTTTATATTTTCAATTAACCAATATAAATATTTTAATTAATTAATCTTTTTATTTCTATTTATCCAACATTTACCTAAAATCTCTTTTCTTTTTCTTGATCGGTGTTTCTCACTTGTTTATGTTTCAAAGCATGATTAAATTTCTTATCTCATGATGAGCCACACTTGTCGGCTTGAAACTTCTACTAAAAAATTCAATGTGATGGATCCATAAATATGAGATAAAAAATACACATACAATATGTGTATGATTCTTCAGGTTTGAATTATAATCTTCTAAGTGTTGGACAACTTACTCAAAATGGTATAATGCAATGCTTAAAGGTGATGATTCATATATGATAATCCTCTTAGTAAGATGTTGATTGGTAGAGTAAAGATGAAAATGAATAAGTTGTATCCTCTTTCCCTGAAGTATTGTAGACATGATGACTCATTTGATCGAAAGGAAACTTGCATGAATTTTGGTTATGGAATTTCATGATAGATCATCTACATTCTGGTGGCCTTGGACTATTGCAACAATAGAAGATAGTTGAGGGGTTACTTCTCATTCTAGAGCGAACCAGTTCATGTGAGAGATCAATTCTAGCAAAGCAACACTTCCTAATGGAGTTTCCCATAGAGAAAAGGCATCTTTGGAGTTGGTTCATACAAATTTATGTCATCCAATACAAACTCGGCCACTCAGAGGAAGTTACTAATTCTTAACCTTCATAGATTATTACAATAGAAAAACATGGGTGTATTTCCTCACAAACAAATTCAAACTTTTGACAAGTTTCGAGAATTCGAGGAAATGGTTGAGAAACAAAGTGGTCATTAGATTAAAGTGTTAAGATCAGACAAGGTAGGTGAGTATAATTAAAAAACGAAGCATAACTTTTTCCAGCATCATGGGATCAAAAGATAGTTCATAACAAGGTACACCGCTGCAAGAAAATGGTGTATTTAAAAGAAAGAATAGAACCATCATGAATATGGATTGAATCATGTTGAAGGAAAAAAATATAAAAATGTTTTTTGGGAGAATCAATAGCTTGCTTTGTTTATGTTTTGAACAAAAATCTCACTAAAAGTGTGAATATCAAAGTTCCATAGGAAGCACAAATTGTATGAGCTACAATGTGGCACACTTAATGGTATGTGGTTGTGTGGCATATTCCCATGTTCCTAAAGAGTTGAGAAAGAAGCCAAATAATAGATGTGATAAGTGATTTTTTCTTGGGTATAGTGATCACTCCAAGGCATACTAATTGTATATCCTAGTAATAAATGAGCTAGTAATCAACAAAGATGTTGAATTTAAAGAAAATGAAGCATGGGATGGAAGTGTTGATAAATACATAATAGATGGAGTAGTGATACCTCAAGCAGAATATGACATAGATGAATAAGATGTACAAGGAGCTCAATAGGGATTTCTAATTAATTATAAATACTCCAACAAGAACTCCAAGAAATTCTATTCAAGTTGAGTCATCTACTCCAACAACTCCGTCTACTCCTACTACTCATTCAAGTAGTGAACTTCATTCCTTAAGGCTTAGAATGACTAGAAGTTTGAGATAAAACTAGGAATATTTAGATGGGAATTCAAATGTTTCATTTTTTACTTGTCAACTAACATGTTGTGAAACGGAAATGAGAGATGGAAATTGTGTCAAAGCAAGGGATGAAGAGAAGGATTCCATATAGAAGAATGATACATGTGTTCTAGTAGAATTACTAGAAGATAAATATTTCATAGGTGGAAAATTGTTTTACGAAACAATGGTCAATGAAAAAGGAGAAATAGAAAATTACAAGGCTAGTTTGGTAGAAAAAGGAATTGCACAACAAAACCGAGTGGATTATGGTTAGACCTTTGGATCAATTGCAAGGATAGATATATTTACATCTATCTTAGTCATAATAGCTTAGAACAAGTAGACATTTTATCATATGGATGTAATATCAACATTCTTTAATGGAATTTTAGAACAAGAAATATATGTCAAGCATCCATTTATATATGTGACAAAAGGTCGCAAAAATAAGATACACAAATTGAAGAAAAATCCATATGGACTTAAGCAAGGTCATATAGTTGAGTATAGTAAAGCATTCATTTCTAATCAGTAGTGGATTAAAAAAAAGCAATAGTGAGCCTATATTGTAGACAAAGGTGAATGAGTTGGGACAAATTCTAATTATTTGTTTGTATGTTGAGCACATGATCTTCATCAATAATCTATAACTAGAAAATTTTAAATCAACTATGAAGAAAGACTTTGAAATGACTCATTTTAGGTTAGTGAACTCTATTCTTGGTATTTAAGTCATTCAATTAGATTCAAGTAATTTTTTGTTTCAAGAAAAATATACCATGTATGTGCTAAAGAGGTTCAGTATGTTGAATACCAAACTAGGACCAACTCTAATTGCAATAGGAACAATTCTCAACAAAGAAAATGTAAGATCTAAGTGAGATTCAATTCTATTGAAGAGACTGGTTGGTATTCTTATGTATTTCACTACGACTAGACCAAACATTACATATACTATCAGTTTCAGTTCCAATTTCATGGAGTCTCTAAAAGACTGACACTAACAATTAGGAAAAATAATTTTGAGATTTATTGCTAAAAAAATGAAATATGGCATATTATACTCCAACACTAATAGTGACATTTTGGTTGGATATATTGACAATGAATTTTCAAGTAGCATGGATGATAGGAAGAGTACCTTAGGATATGATTTTCATCTTGGTTCGGGTGTGATCTCATGGGAATCCAACAAGCATCCCATTATGGAAATCTCATTAGCTCAAGTAGAGTATGTAGCATCAAGAACAATAGCTTTTCAAGTTGTTTGGTTACATAGAATGTTGAATGACCCAGAACAAGAACAAAAGGGACTAACTACAGTGTATGGTCACAAAAAAATCAACAATAGCTTTTCCAGAGAACTATTCTTTTTGTTAAAAAATCAAGCATATTGATATGAAATATCACTTAATTAAAGAGACTATAAGAAATGGACAAATCCACTTGGAAACTTGTAAAATGAAAGAAAAATTGGCTAACAATTCACAAAGAAATTAAAAAGAGATGCATTTGAGTTTCATAGACAAAACTTAGGTAGTGTATGCCTAGCTGAGTTGTAGAGTATAAGAAAGTAGTGGTCGTAATTGAGTGGTAGTGTTGTACATAGAGTCTAAGTAACTCCTAGTCAACTCCTAGTTTATGGAATTGTACATAGAGTCTAAGTATGGCAATAGTTACTCATGTATGTGTGATCCAAGATAATAATAAATATTATTAGTGCTTTTAGGTCAATTTAATCATGTATCCTTAAAAAAAAATTAATTTAATGAATTAGAGTTAGAGCGATGCAACTTGATTATGTTGTGTATGGTATTCTTGTGAGTTACATTATGAGTGTTTAAGTCTGGTTTCCTCATCTATGATTTCAACATCTGATATGAGGAATCAAAAAATCCTATTTTTTGTTATGGACTCCATAACTTTGATTCCAATAATAAGTCTTGCTTCATTCCGCATCAGCATTGAATAATATTATTATCATCATTAAAGACTAATTTGTAAGTAATCAATATATATTGAAACTTAATTAAATAGAGACCACAGAAATGGTTTACAACACAACATAATTTAATTATGTTGTAATTATGCTAGATTGTAATTGTAAAAAAATATGTTATACTGTAAAAATTACAAAATGACCTAGATATTGGAACACATTGTAAGATTCATTGTCACATAAAGAATGATGCACAAAAAATGTCCCCGTTTGGAGTAGAACTGCCAGATAGCTTTAACTTTACAGGTGAACTCGAAATATTCACCAGAGATTTCAAGTATGTCATGTCCTTGATTTTTATGGCCCGTTCAACAATAGTATTTTCTGGTGGTTCCAATTTTGAAATTTTAGAGTGGGAACTTTGAGTTTGAATTTCAATCACAACTCCGATTATGCTACTTTGATTAATTCAGTTTGTAGGTTCAAGATAAAATATCCACCCTTGGAATTCCAACATCGATTTGGGATAAAATTTTGAAACTGTATTTTCTGTCCATCCTGGCCAAGGTCTTCTTACCAGGTTCTTTGCATCTACACAAATGATTACTTCTCGCTTCTCTCTAGCTAATTGTAGGATCAGGGATTAACATTCCAATGATATTTCTCGTGCACCAACATCACAATAAAATAATAAATACTGATCATAATCAATTGATATATGTTTATCATGATTTCCAATTTTCTCCTCTGCTCTTTTCAGGCCTTGAAAATCACGTTGCTCCCATTTGTCAAGGATTTGAATCCTTGGTGGAGAATATTTAATTTCTTCAACTAGAATATTGGATATTTATTCCTGGACTCTTTCTCTATTCATTATTCTAATGTCTCGGCTGATTGTGCTAGGCACTTTAGTCCTTTTCAATTTTCTCTCTTCAATCTTTTGTCTGCAATCTTTTTTTTTTGGCTTCTACAACTAGATATTCTTCTAGTGTAATTAACATTTTTCCTTTTTCTAAAGGCCCTGCAAAAATCATTGTAAGGTATACCACTTTTGCCTTTATGGCTAACATGTCAACCCAACAATTTAAATAATCATGCTTTTGCTAAACATTAAAATAAAAACTATCTATCCCTACTATCCATTTTTTTAATTCTTGGGTGGCCTTTATTAAACAACTATTTAGGCTTTAACATGGGAGAGAGGATTTTATGTTAGTTCTTACTAGGAAATTAATAGGTTTGAGATACAATCTCAAATGATGGATAGTTTTTTTGGCTACTAGTATTTCATTGTGGCTTGATGGGTAGCTTAGTTTTGCACCATGAAATGATCATGAGGCATATGAGGAATTTATCTCTAGAATGTATCTTCCTTCATCAATAGGTAGAGACATGGGTAGTAAATCATGGACTTTCTCCTTTATTCTTCTTACTACATTGGTCATGAAAGTAGACCATGTAGGGAAATTCTTTTCAAATCTTTGTTGCAGAATTAATATGTCTCATCTTGTTGTATGTAAAAAGGCTTGATGTAGTTCAGATTACCCAAAAATATTTGCAGTACTTTTTTATCAAATAGAGTGTTTGGGAATTTACTTAAAGACTCCAACATATGATTTTGTAGTAGGATTTGGCCTTTTTCTATTTTGAAACCTAACAATTCAATATCTATTTTGCTGACTTCGAAAGTAGTCGTAGAAAGTACTAGATCATGCTCAAATACTATATCATGGAAATGTTGCAAATGAGTCCTACATATTCTTGGAACAAATTAGTTTGTCATTAACTAAGACAATTATCCAAAATTATTCTCTAAAAATGCCTTCCATCCTTTTCTGGAACTCACTAGGGGCATTTTTCAAACCAAAAGGTGTTATCTTTCAATAGTACTTTCCATGAGGAACTACAAATGTCATCTTATGCTAATCATTTGGGGTTATGCCAATTTGATAGAAACCATACTTCAACCAAACTTGCTAAATGTCATTTTATCTTTATTTTTTTGCAACAAAAATCCTTATTTGACGAAGGATGTTGAATATCCTATAATACTTTGTTTGGAGGCCAATAATTTATAACTAATCTTGGTTTTCCTCTTTTTCAGTTTGATTTCTTATTAATGTAAAAATGTTTACATGCCCAAGCACTTTTGGAGGGCTTTATCAAACTCTTTTTCAATAGATCACTAATTTTTTCTTGGATTTTTTAATCTCTCACGAGCTGATTAAGGATGCCAACACCTTTTTTAGGCTTACTTTTACCAAGGGATGTTATGGGCTAGAAACATTATACCTATTCCTATGCCAAAACACATTAAGGATCTTTTTATGTACATTTTGCTATGATCCTTTTTGCAATTGGATCCAACACTTCTTTTGCATGAGAATGTGCATAAAACTTACTGCACTTCATTTTATTAAAATCATTGGAAGTAATTTCATAGCTAGCTTTCCTAGGATACTTTCATTAATTTTTTCTTCTTCTAATCCTTCTCTATAAATAAAGGGGTTCTCGCTTTTATCCCATTGAGATGAAATTTAAAGACCTTCTTATTTTTTTTTATTTTCACCAACTCAACTAATTCAAGAAACTCTAACACTAAGATGGATATTGGTGGCCACCCGCCAATTCCACTTGGACCCCCACAATTGTTTCTTTCAGTTTTTCAGTTTCCTTATTTGTAGCACAATTTACTATTTTTGGTAGTTTTTCAGGTCATGAACTTCCTGAGCCGTTTTGAGGCCCTAAATGATTTTTTTTGGGAAAACTGGGAGCAATATGGGTCTATAGACCGATGTTTCTCTTCCCAAAGTTGTAGTCCTCGGATAGATCTTTCTAACAAGGTATTGTGTGCATCAAAAGAGATCGTATGCCAAAGTTATGACCCCGGGAAGTTGATGTACCAATGGCCCATAGTTTGGCGCTTCATCTTCTAGGGTTAGGGTTTTGGATGTTTAAGGTTTTCTATTGTTTCTCAACAATAAATAGGCCTTCGAGCCTCATTGTAAGATAGTTCATAGGCATGTAGCCACCACATCTCTCCTCAGAGATAAGCTACCATCACCCGAGCTAGTTTATCTCCATTTCTATTTTCTCTGTAATTTGTTGCGTTCCTGTTTAAATTTAGATCAGTGGTATCAGAGGGGTCTACTATTTCTCTGTTTCTCTTTGCAAGTCCCCAACAAGGTCGGGATATAAGGAATTAGGGCTTGAACTCGTCAAACCTTTGCAAGACTAGCCTTGGAAATCCCAACGGCCTCCCATGGTGGATGAAAAGAAAGACGAGGGGGCAGGAGATCCTATCAAAATCTTGCTCAAAGAGGCCCTCGAGCAACAAAGGAATGCAATGATAGAGAAATTTTCCCAGATCCTTCAGCGGCTACCACGGGGTGACACATCTACTTCCAGCAGCTACTCTAGAAATGCCACACCCTTTAAGGTACAACTTAACTTTGACATTCCCATATTTGAGGGTCAGATAGATGTAGATGTTGTAGATAAATGGTTAAATATGCTAGAAGGGTATTTTTCTGTTCATGAATTTTCGGCCAAGGACTGGTGGGAAGCCTACTGCGAGCAGAAGGATGAAAGTACGACCTCACTTTTTTCAGCCACACCCACTTGGAATTCATTCCGGAGTGCCATCAAGGAGAAGTACTACCTTGTCAAAAGCTATGAGGATAAATACATAAAGTGGACCACATTGCGGTAGGGAAGGGACCAAGACATGCCGGAGTTTACTAATATTTTTCATACCCTTCGCACAAAGTTAGGTATTAAGGATTCTGAGCTACATTTGGTACTCAAATACCATGGCTGCCTACATAGGTACATCCAGGACAAGATGGAGTTCTTGGACATCTCCTCACTTGGCATGGCGTACCGATATGCTGTTAAGATTGAGTAGAAGTTCAAACAAAAGAAGCGAGACTTTGGATCTGCAAATCCGAAGCAAGGGAAAGGTGCCCCCAAACCGCTGAACAAAGGACAAAGCCAAGGAGGGGTGGCCTAGGACAACCCACCAAAGCCGCAAGCAAACAACAACACTGCGAAGCCGAAGAAGGACATAGGAAAATGGTGTGAGTTCCATAAGATCTACACTCACAACACAAGTGAGTGTTGGACCAAGCAGTCATTGATGGCCAGGCTAAATTCTTCAGAATCATATGCATGTTCAAACTCTGAGTCATAACAAGATAAGGGGAATGACAAAGGGAATTATATTATTAATGCAGAGCCCATTGCCAACATTGCCACCATGAAGATCCAGAAGGAGGAACCCGAAGATCCAGAGGAGGAGGAGTGCCTCTTCCACTCCCAGATGCGGGTAAAGGGCTCCCCACTACAGTTCATTATCAACAATGGGAGCCAAAAGAACCTCATTTCGGAAGAGGTCGCGAAGCGGCTGGGCTTACAAACCACAACACATCCACAACCGTACACCATCGATTGGCTTCACCAAGGACGGGATCTTTGCGTGAGCTAGTAGTGTCACCTTCCATACAACATCAAGCCCTTCACAGATGAGGTATTGTGTGACATTGCTCCCCTTGATGTTTGTGATGTATTATTAGGATAACCATACTTGTGGAAGCAACATGTTGTATATGAGTCAAGGCCTCGTGTTGTTATTATTACTTTGGGAAATAAGTTATACAGGATACCGGAGGTAGCACCACCTACTGCCATCTCTTTGGTTACTACAAAACGATGCAGTAAGCCCATTTCCAAAATTGGGAAATTTGTTTTCCTGATGATATGCCCTTAAGGAAAGAAGAAGACAATGGCCACGACCTCTAGACAGGGACCCTGCACACGACAACTACAGATGGACAAGGTCGTGGAGGAGTATGAGTACATCTTCACCTCCCCTGCAGGGGTTCCTCTGCACTGTCAGGTCAAGCACTCCATCAATTTGACACCAGGTGCATCACTGACCAATGGACCAATCTATCGGTGCTTCGTTCTGGAGAACGATGAAATCAAGATGCAGATTCAGGAGCTGCTGTAGAAAGGTCACATCTGAGCGAGTTCATCACCCTATGGGAGACCAATCATGTTGGTACAGAAGAAGGATGGGACTTGGATACTCTATATCGACTATCAGGCACTGAACAAGATCATTGTCCAGAATAGGTACTCGATCCCATGGATTGATGACCTTCTAGACCAATTGAAGGGGGAAAAATATTTCAGCAAGATCAATTTGCAGTTAGGATATCACCAGGTACGAATCGAACCCTCCGATGTTTGGAAGACTGCCTTCAAAGCCAAGGAGGGCCTTTTCGAATGGTTGGTTATGCCTTTCAAGTTGATAAATGCTCCTGCAGCCTTCATGAGGCTAATGGATGACATCTTACGGCCATTCACCAACTCATTTGTAGTGGTATACTTGGATGACATCTTAATCTTCAGCCAAAGTTGGGAAGAGCACCTCCACCACATTCGACAGGTTCTCCAAACACTGCGGCAACACAAGTTATGTGCCAATTTGGAGAAATGAACTTTTGGCATGATCCAAGTTCAGTATCTAGGATACATTATTGATGAACGGGGGGTGCATGTGGATCCATCCAAGATCCAAGTCATTCCAGATTGGCCATCTCCATCTACTCTGATAGAGCTCCACAACTTTCTAGGTCTTCCCAACTTCTACCGCAGGTTCGTGTTGGAATTTTCTCATATCACATGGCCCTTGAGTCCAGTCACCAAGGGAGGAGCGAAAGAAAATTTATTTTGTTCTGAATCTCAACACAAGGCATTCACAGAGTTGAAACATCGCCTCTACTTGGCGCCGGTGCTCGCACTACTAGACTTGCAACAACCATTTGAGATCAAGATAGATGCCTCTGACTATGCTATTGGGGCAATCCTTACTCAACACGAGCATCTAGTGGCATATCACAGTGAGACACTTTCAGACACAGTCCAGAAGTATCCCAGTTATGACAAAGAGATATATTCCATTGTACAGACCTGCCGACAATGGAAGCATTACATTTTGGGGAAGGAAATGGTCATCCACATAGACCACCGGGCCCTACAGTTCATACAGATGCAAGGGAAGTTGCAGAATGATCACCATTAGAAGTGGTCCACATATCTGCAACAGTTCCATTTGAATATCAAGTATAAGAAGGGTAGCACCAATAATGTTGCAGATTGCCTCAGTCGACCACCCATCATGGCATTAACCACCATGCTCAACTCTTGTGGGAACAAGACTTCTGATTGGCCACTTCTCTACAAAAGTGACCCAGAATTCGGCCACACATACCGGACACTCTTGGAGGGTCAACAAGTTCTAGATTATCACCTCCAGGATGCCCTGTTATGCCACCTGGGTCACCTTTGTGTTCCTTCAAGTGAGTGTGCCAAGATGATTTGGGAAGCACACTATAGTTGAGTTGTTGGGCATTTCGAGGTCGAGAAAATGGTGGCAGTGCTACAAAAGTATTTCTATTGGTCGAATGTTCAACAGGATGTCGAGAAGTACATCAGATCTTGCACTGCCTGTGCCATTGCCAAACCTTCCATCAAGAAGTAAGGCCTCTATACTTCGCTGCCTACCCCTAGTCGACCTTGGGAATCCATCTCATGGATTACATGTCGGGCCTTCCTTCTACCAAGCATGGAAATGACTATGTTTTTGTGGTCATCGATAGGTTCTCAAGGATGGCCATTATGGTAGCCTGCAAGAAGAATATCACAGCAGAAGCCACTGCTAAACTCTTCTTTGAACGAGTGTGGGTACAGTTTGAGATCCCATAGTCTATAATCTCAGATCAGGACAATAGGATCCTCAGTACATTTTGGTCCAGTCTCTGGTCAATGCTTGACACTAAAATCACTAAGTCCACAACCTTGCATCCCCAAACTGATGGCTAGACAAAGGTTGTCAACAGAATGATCATACACATTTTGCACATGTACAACTCAAATCATCCATGCACATGGGATGAGAGCCTCCCCTATGTTCAACATAGTTATAATCGGGCTCTCCACAGCTCGACTGGCCACAACCCTTTTCAGGTGGGCTTGGGATTCCAGCCACTATGTCCCATTGATGTGGCCATGCCATTTGCAGCTACTCAGGAAGATTCAGCTCATGACTAGTCCATAATAAATAAGGAAAACAACTCCATTGATCACATCCAACATGTCCGCTAGTAGGTCCACAACATTCTGGAGAAATCAAATGCCAAGTACAAGCAGTGACATGATCAACATCAGGTGCCACACAAGTTTCAGGTGGGCGACAAACAAAATCTGGTTTCATTTGCAAAAGGAACACGTTACCAGAGCCTATCAGAAAGTCAGGCCACTCCGATATGGTCCTTACACCATTACCAAGGTTGTGGGAGACAATTCATTTAAGCTCAGCATTCCCCCATTCCTTGGCGTACACCTAGTGTTCAATGTGGAGCGCCTTTGGCCATACTTTCCACCATTACTAGACACATCCGACATTGCAAAACAACTCACACCAATAGAGTTAAATCCAGATTGCATGGAACAAGCTGAAACTGATCGAATCATGGACACATAGATAAAGCACACTCACTAGCATAAGATCCAACTATATCGAGTTGTCAAAGCAAGACAACTCCTTCACCAAGATAAGTGGCTCACTAGGGACCAAGTTCAGCAGAAGTTTCCTCATCTCATGGAAGAACTCAATGCAATGGGGACCATTTCTTCCTAAGGGGGGAGGAATGATCTAGGTGGATATTGGTGGCGACCCTCCAATTCCACTTGACCCCCACCATTGTTTCTTTCAGTTTTTCAGTTTCCTTATTTATAGCACCATTTACTATTTTTGGCAGTTTTTTGGGTCCTGAACTTCTGGAGCCGTTTTGAGGCCCTAAATGACATTTTTTTGTGAAAAATGGGAGCAAGATGGGTCCATTTACCACTGTTGCTCTTCCAAAAGTTGTAGTCCTCAGATAGATATTTCTAACAAGTTATTGTGCGCATCAAATGGAGATCGTATGCCAAATTTATGACCCCAAGAAATTGATGTACCAATTTACCCGAAACGGGGCCCTTTGGCGCTTCATCTCTAGGGTTAGGATTTTGGATGTTTAGGGTTTTCCATTGTTTCTCAACAAAAAATAGGCCTTCAAGCCTCATTGTAAGATAGTTCAGAGGCATGCAGCCACCACATCTCTCCTCAGAGATAAGCTACCATCGCCTGAGCTAGTTTATTTCCATTTCTATTTGTAAGCATATTTTAGTATTTTACCAGTAATGAAATGAATTATTATTTCCATTATATCTCTATATTTATGGTTATCTCTGTAATTTGTTGCGTTCTTGTTTAAATCTGGATCAGATATAATCATCAACTATATTGTTAATAAAACAAAAATAAAGATTGAAGTGATGATTGTTTCCTTTAATGGGAAATATTATGTCTCTCAAATTTCCATGCTTGCTCCATCTATTGATTTGTTGGTCACAATAGGATTATCCAAATAAAATTATGGCATTACATCTCCTCCTAGAAAATTTAGCTGACATCTAGAATCAACCATACAACCAATTTCATAAGTGTTTACTTATTGCATGAAGAACATCACTTTAATCTAGAAATTCACTCCTCCAAAGGATGGGAACGCTAGTCCAAATTGTTGTAGTTTTTTGGAATATCTAAGTGGTTTGAATCTATATATTCATTTTTTTCAATCCTTTTCATTTTGTTTGTCTAAATGTTTTCCTCTATATCTTAGGGACTCTTACAAATATTCTTCATAGATTCTTGACAACCCATCTCCTGATGAATCATTTCTTTCTTCTCTAACTTTTACAAGCTTTTCTTTCAATTCTTTGATATTATTAATTTTTTTCTTTAGTGGATTCTATTTTTCTTTTGTTTGTAATTTTAGAAATCTTTCTTTGTATTTATTGAAACCAACCTAGATCTATCTTAAATCCAGATCTACCAAGCATCGAGAGGGATCAAATATTTTTGCACTCTAAAGAAGGTTCACATCTCAAGAGATTTGATCACTCTAAACGCTCTTGTAGATACCAAGTTAAGATGGATCTAGGCTCGTCTATATAAATAAATAACATTGTTAGTTTTTATTTTTTCAATAAATACATAAACACATTAGAAAAAGATAACCAAGTTAAATGTTATTTATTTCATTTTTATAATTTATTACTAAACCATTGATCATATACACTATTTTTCACTTGCCACATGATTATCTAGCATCATAAACCTAATTTTCCACATGTATATGCTCTATACCCGTTTAAACATTACAATGTGTCCATGTATTTTATGTACAACTCTTACTAGTGGTAATCATGTCAATTCACTTGAGGCTTGGATTGTTTAAGGCTCAAATAAATTATATACTTTTAATCTAAAATTAATCTCTCTCTCTCTTCCCTCTCGCTCTCCTCCCTTCCCTCCTCTATCTCCCTTTATGTCCCACCGCTCTCTATCTTCCTACCCATCTCTCTCTCTCTCTCCTCCTCCCTTGTCACTCCCTCTCTCTCCCCACCTTTATCTCTCTATGTATTTGTTCTTCCCTCCCTCTCTCTTGCCCTCCAACTCCATCTCTCTCCCTCCCTCCCTGTCTCCTCTCTCTAGAATATCTACGGAATATTTTTAGTAGTCATGAGGATAGACGGTTTAAGTATATCTAAAAAGTAACTATAGCCTTTTTTATTGTATATTTAATTAAAAATTATTATAAAAATAAATTATTACGATTGTGAAATGAGTTTTTGTTTTTATGCATATGGTATTGATGAGCCATCATATTGGCACATGGTATTGTAACAAAACCTACTTACATGTTAATAATATCGATAGTAAGGTGGGAGTGAATGTCCATGGTTAAAAATCTTGTTATATTTTAAGTATTAAGTTTTTATGTGCTTATTAATTAAATTTAAATAAGATTACGAAATCATTATTTTAATTTATATGGATTTTACATTTTATATTTTACATGATATTTTATATTATACATTATACATTTTAACTTTTACATTACATTTTACATGCATATATATTTTAATTTGAATATGAAGCCAACACTTATTTTTGTTTGTTTTTTTTTTTTCCACTATATATTTTTCCTTATATTTAATACATGTTCACAAACTTACTTACATTATATTACTTACTTGCATTACACGCATCTCCCCTAAATTGGGTTGTAGAGAGCCTCTCAATGCAATAGTATATATCTTGATGGCTTCCTTCATGTTCTAGATATAAATGAATAAGAACATACCTACTAGTTGAAGCATTATAAGGTGGTTCCTTGATGGATTGCACTATTCTTGCAAAATCCATTAGTCCTAGTTGTTCATCTCTTTCCTAAGTTCGTAAGTTTTCTCTTATTACATACTTCCGTGTAGGAATTTCTTCTAATAGTTCTTCAATTTCTCTGATTTTTTTCCAGGTCATGTTGTTGTATTCTAGATAAAGAAGGTCATATAGAGGTTAGGATGAGTAGCCATTCTCACCATCCCAATTTAGTCCCTTGGGGTTACTAAATTTGATAGTTTGAGAATCAATATTATATGGATCATCATCAAATAATTCAACAAGATCAAGGAAAATGATATTTCCTTCAGGCCTTTCTATGGGGGAACAAAAATTTAAATCCCACCACTCAACCTCTAAGCCTTCTATAAATAAATCAGACAACTATGGCTTGGATTTTTTCTTTGGACATTGGTGTGCCTAATGTTCATGCTTATGGTAGTTATAACAAATAAATTTTTTTAAGCATTTTGGTACCTCTTTAGGAAAGGAAATTTTTTGAGATGTTTCATGTGTTTTTTTTCATTTTATTCGGGTCTGATCATGATTAAACCTAGAAAGAAAAGTATTTTTTTTTTCTTTCCTTTACTTTTTCAATGACAAATATTTCTACTAGTTTGGTGGACATGATTATGCGCACCACAACCACTTTCTCGCATATTTCCCACATTCTCATTAAGTTGCAAAGCCTTTGTGCAATGAAGAAAAATGCTAGATGTTCATAATCTATCACATGACCCATTCCATGAAATTGAGTATATAAATCTTGGATCATTGCTTCATTAGCTTTTTGATAATTTAATATTTAATATTTTTTTGTCTTTGGAATCCATATTCACCATTCCATTGCTAACCCAATAAATCAATTGATTAGTTATGTTTCCATATATCTTGGTGTCAATGAAACATCTTCAACTTTCTTCAAAATCACCCCATTGATTGTAATTTTAAGTGCAAATATGAATTGATCAATTGATTGGCAACCTACATTAATTATTGGATGGCTAGACATAACATTAGCTACTTTGTTCCATTTATGCCTAAATATGTAAAGATTCAATTGTGGAAAGAAAATGCATTTGGAGTGTTGCAAGACATTGGGATATCTCTAGCTCACATTTTGTAGCAATCATTTGGAGACACTTTTATTTTTCATTAGGCTACAAAATATGTAATGACCTTTTCATATTGCAAATGTTCGCTTCTATATTATGTGAAATTTGCTCACTTTCTCCAAAATCCCACTCATGTGCATCATCTTCTACCTAAAATAGTCATGGAATTTTGTTCTTATGCTTAGATTGGTTATCACTATCTTACAAAATATATTTGTCAGAAACTAGGTGGTTTCTCTTAGTTTTTTTGGGATTTTTTTTTTACTTCTTCCAATCTAGTAAGTAATGCATCTAATAAATCTAGTTATGTATTAAATTTATCCATAGATGTCCTTAAATTCGTGGTGTGAGTTAATACATGTGATCGAATATGATTTTTATCAATCAATTATTTTATTTCTTTCCTTTGTGATATTTTTGTTTCCTTGATCTTCAACAAATATCTATGCAAGTAATAAATGTTTTGATTACTAATTGGATCTTGCTGATTTGAGTAATTCATGAGCTTGAACTCATCCAAAACCATATATGATATTATAAAATATCTTACTGGTTAATATTCTCTTTTAATCTTCAAGTCATCTAAAAAACTATATAAAAAGAAATGCAGGTAGATTATTTTGAGGGAGGTATGATTCTTCTCCTCTTGGAAACCTTTTTTATGTTTCCTAATCCTTATTTGGGGAGAGATAGCATGCATAACTAGACAGGATAAAGGGATGTTTTCATAGTTTTTCCACCTTGAATATTGTTGATTTTTTCTTGAAAAGTAAGGCATCCTAATTGCCTGCGTATATATTTTTTTGTTTTTGCAGTATGTGCATGTACGTGTCATCTCTTGTGCAAAGGTACATAGTTATGAAAGCCTTAGAGAATGACATCTATTTAGTGTACAAAAATGGATTGAACCTTAGGGTTTATTCACATTTATAAGGATTTGGGTTTTTACATCAGAGTATTTATCTTCCCATGCTGGAGGATATGAACTGTCTAGCTAGTTAAACGTGAGAGGTTGAGCTTGTTTAAGCATTTTTTTTTCCCAGCATGTTCTGTAGGTGTAATGAGTAAGTGCGACGAGTTCTCAATGGTGGGGATGTATTATTTTCTGAACATAATATCCACCACTAATTTCAACTCCATAATATAGGATTTATAGACATGTCAAAGCCAATAGGAATATATTTTCTTTAGAAAAACATAATCTCTCTCTCTCTCTCTCTCACACACACACACACACACACGCACACACGCACACACACACACACACATATGGACCATCATGAAGGGGAGTAGAGAAACCTCCTATTAACACATCAGAAAATTATATCACTCCTCTCCTCCACAGTTGAATTATATGGTGTTTCATTGTGTTTTGGTGTACTACTAAATTCAAAACCCCAGTAACATAATCCCATTCCTAAATTTCATTTTCTAGAATCCCAATACCATTCCTACATTTCAAAACTACCCCCTGTTACCTCCCTCATATCACACATCCCCATTTTCATCTCCTTAATTTCCTCACACCATTCCATACTCTTTACACCTACATTCCATTTCATCATCTCCCTAAGGTTTGACTCCAATAACTCATGGCAGAAGAAGAGAACAAAAGTAATAGTGAGGAAGAAACATAAGAGAGGAGGTTACTTAAGAGAGGAGGAAGAATCATTAGACATGAGCCAACCAATAACAGAGAACTCATGGCATCTCCCAACACTGTGACAAGCGTTAAGCATGTGGGTTGTTTTGAGTTTTGTGAGAAAGTACAAAGGATCCAATATTATCCTAAGTTGACTAGATTATTCATCACCAACCTCCATGAGAACTAGGTAACCCTTGCTGGTGTCACCTTCACTGTATCTCCTTCTATCACATCAGTTGTCTCTGGGATCCCAAATGTTGGGGAAAAATGGTTTAAGCAAGGAGAATTGAATCATTTCTATCATGAGCCATATCTTAAACCAAGGTACAAGAATGAGAGAAATATAATTTTTCCTTTCTCTTACATCCTAGACAGATATGTTCCCATGATGAAAATCATCATGAGGTATTTCACTTGTGAGGGTAGGTTTTCTAGGCTTTGTTCCTATCATATCCAGCTACTCATGCATTTCATAAGAGTCAAAATGCTCAATATACCCTTTTATCTTTACCAGAGCATTGACAAGATGTCATTCATTGCCCAAAAGAAAGATTATGATCATCAAATGTAAAGTATCTTTCACCACTCCCTCATCAAGATGATATTCCTCCATTACCTTGATCAGCTTAACATTGCATGGGACACCTTTATATCCAATGAGATTTTCAATGCCCCACCTATTTAGAATGACCAAGAACCACCTTCATCATCTAATCCTTCCATATCCATTCCTCCACCTTAGCCTATAGTTCATATATCATCAGCAAATCAATCTCTTTCACCCACCTCACCACCATCATCTCCATTTCATACTGAGACTGGGTCACCTATCACGGTTGAAACTAGCAAGCCTAAGAGGGTTGATTTGGGCATAATGGCACATACTTATCATAGAGGGCATAGGTAGGTGTTTGCCCTAGGGTGTTGCGGCCTTTTTTTGGGCATTCAATGAGAAAAATGTCAACATCATTGGATTCAGAGTGATGAGGACATGCACGTTGTGCATTTTCTAAGCATATGGAGACAAACAGGTTAGTAAAAAAGGTAGAAAACCACCTTTTTGCCTCATTTCTGGCTTTGGCGCTGCATGTTCACTAGTCTTGGGATATTTAGTTTTTGATAGGGAAAATGAGCTCCAATTTGAAAATTGAAGACATTTCTAGAAAGTAGACTTGAAGGGCTTTCAAACAAGCCATGTTGGAGAAAATTTGGACACCGGGAAGGCATCCAAAAGTAGTCCTGAACTTGGAGGGCAAGTTTGATAAAGAAAGGGCACATTTGACAAAGAGAGGGCACGTTTGACAGTCTTCTCCAACTTTCTGAGTTTCTCATCATTTTCACCTTGGAAAATGATGATTTTACCTATGTAAATGATCAAATTGGATGTAATTATCATGTTTCTACTATTACTTAGGGTAAATGCATTAGGTAAATCAGGCAGATGAGGTGTGATGAATTAGTTCACTTAAGATAGGAATGAGTCACTTGGACCATCCTAAGATTTAGCTATCAATTCAGATTTTTGTGTAATTTATCTTCCTCACCTCATTGATTCGACCCCTGAGGATGAGGGGAAGTCATTTTCATGTATATTTAGTCCCTTTATTCACTATAGACAAGGGGTTGGACTCAGTTGGATGTTTGGCTATTGATCAGAGACACTTGTGTAATCAATATTTGGCAGAATTTAATGAATGAGTTGCAACTATTTTGATGGAATACCTGTGGTATGGATGTTTGAATATTTTGTACTTCCATATTTCATTTCACTTCTATGATATGTTGATTTTCAAGTTGATGAGCAGAACGCATCTTATATGCTCTGTTTTGGGGAAATCTTCATAGTTTGTCCATTTTCTTTAGTTTAGAAAGAATACATGCTTGTCTTACTCTTTATAGCACCTCACTAGTCTTATCCATCTGAATTCATAACCTTAGAGTGTTTTGAGTGCCTACCTACCTTGCTCCATCAGATGTTTGCAATCATACCCTTATTTGCCCTGACCTAGTCTCTTTGACCTAATCCTCTTGCAACAATCCCACCAAATCAAATCAAGCAACCTTTGCACATCATACCTAGCCTAAAACCCTAATCCATCCATCCCTCTTGGTCGTGATCCTTTGGAGAGAGCCCTCTTCGGCTTGGTAGGGCTAGCTACCAAGTCAAAATATTGTTCTGTGGTTACCTCAGTTGGACTCTTCCTCAACCTTGAAGATTCGGAGGAGTGATAATATATTGATGTCGTTACTGGGGAGAGAAAGATCATATCTTCCCTGGGAAAGAATGAAAAAGATCAGATCTAATTGTCGATGGTGAACAACAGTTGGACACATAAGAAGGCTGAAATCATTCACCTAGCGACTCCAGTGTCGATGAATCCAAAGGTTCAGAATTTTCATAGTGACTCCACTTTTCAAGAAAGAGTAGTTTGGAAACATTCTTGGTGACTTCATTGTTGTCAAGATGAGTTATACTGCAAGAAGAAATCCCAAGTATGCTCCTATGGTTCGATCTCAGATCCTTGTATTTCCAAATCCTATGCCTCATGCTGACTGGTTTATAAATCTTCCTATATTTAAAAATAAATAAGAACATGATGCTAATTTGCATTTAGTAAGGTTTCATGTACATGTATGTAGACTAAGAGTTTAGTTTCTTGAGGACTATCTCATGAAGTTATTTATGGCTACCCTTGAATATAAAGCTAGGGTATGGTATGAAGGGTTACCAAAAGGAAGCTTATGTTCTTTGAAATATTTCCATAATGTGTTCTCCAACCATTATATGAAGTCGTATCTTTCTTTACAAAGCTATTGTGATTATAGTGAAGGTTTCATTTCATATATTGAAATTATTGATGATATTGAATGTATGAATGATGAAGAAATCATTGAAGCCTTCTCTGATTTTCCCCTTCAACAACAGTCTGAAAAACCGAGTCACTTTGATACACAAGATCATAGTCAGCGTACAGTAGCTTCCTCTTTGCTTGAAGATGAAGGAATTTTTCATCTTGATAGTCAAAAGGAATCACATGAAATGAATCAACAGTCTGATAAAACTTTATATACTCCTTTGCTTGAATTTAATGAAGACATTCAACATCCTTGTGAATATTTCGAAGGGAAATAACACAATTACTGTTTTAGCAAAAGAAAACAAAGAGTACTTCCTCCTTTGACTGAAGAAGAAATAAATCATATTCTTAATTTGCAAATCCATATTCCATCCATTAAGAATGATGATGTTATTGTACAGTCTTGCCAGTTTCCAAGTGATTATGAAGAGGAGAACAGTGATGAAGAAGAAGTTGTTCTAGAGCCCTATTGTAGATACAAATCTTCCTCAAGGTTTTGAAAATAAAAGGTCTATTGATGAAAAGGAGTTATCCTTGGATCCTATAGATATGGACACTTATGTTGTTGAAAATATTATGGAGGATATTTTTGCTAATTTGTTACAGCCATATGGAAATAATGCTTATTCTTCTCACTAGTACAAAATGAGAGATTAGTGATTACATGACTAAAAAAGTTAGTCACCACAATTATTTCAAGTGAATTACTACTAGATTTGAGCAATTTTGAGTGACCGAACTAAAAGTGACTAAATTAAACGACTAATTTAGTCAAGGGATAAAATATATGACTAGAATTAAGTTTCTCAACTAAAAGTGACTAACATAAATGACTAGTTTAGTCTAGACTAAAATATATGACTAGAGAATAAGTGACAAAATTAAAAATGATTAGCATAAACTAAAAATGATTAATGCTTTACTTGTAAGGACACATTATCATATTTATACTTGTTCATGTTGGATTTGACATCTCTAGGTAACATATCTATGACATAGTAAACACTCTTAAGCTTCACATGAGTACTTGAATGCATGAAACACCTTGATATTTAAGATCTTTAATAATTGTGAAAAGGGTTTACAAATTTGCATCATGGTCAAATTTTGTTCTTGATACTTTTATTTCTCACATTTTTTCAACGCATTTGACATGTTAACCGCACCCTTACACAAATCAATGCTTGGGAACATGAAATGACTTGGTTCATAAGGATAACAATTCACTATTCTTAACATTATTTTTATGGTTTAATTGCTTGCCTTTTTATAGATGTATGATCAGTTTCTAATTTGAAATGTCGCATCTTAACACACATTAACAAGATAGTGATCGAAGCCCAATAGTGTGACTATTGGTGCATTCTACACACAATTTAGACAAAGCACACAATTCTTAAATATTTGATGTTGACATGATATGGAATTTCTTATTGTTCAGGGGTGCTTTAAAACTTACATTGATCTCTAGTCTTAATGGCCATTTGTTCTAAATGCATATTGGTTAATGTTTTCACACACTAATGGTATTTCTCATGGTTCATTAGTTTTAATTACACACTTTGGAATGTTACAAATACATCATTTCGGTCACAATTCTACATTTACAAACTACCCAACTATAAATGGTGATAAATTGATGATAAATGGATGACATTTGAATGTTACAAATGTGTAACTAGTCCACATTCATCTTTGTTGTCTTCATTGTCCTTAGTAACAATGAAAAGTTTGAATATTTCCTTTATTTATCATTGCGAACACATAACTCTTTGACATCTCAAACACAATTAATACTATTGGTGTTTGATCTCTTAATTATGGAATGGTCTCTTGATGTTGATAACAAACTCTCAATCTCCAATGCTAATGAATATGATGAATGAATGATCGAATGCCTTACTTGTATAGACACAATTTATGGTTCATTTTCTATTTTTATTGTGCCATTGTATATATGCTTCACTAGAATCTCATGTTATATGGTTAATTGAGCAAGTTTTATTTTTCATTTTTCAAGTATAATTTTGTTGCATGAATAAGCATAGTTTTCTAATTAAAATCATTCAAAATTTGTTCATAATTCATGGTTTGTTTGACAATTCGCACACTTATTCCTAACCCTTTAATTTTAGAGTGAGTAGTGCCAAATCACTAGTCTTTGTGAAGGAACTTTCCTTAATTACTCAAAGACCTAGCTTAGCTCGATCTTTATGGATTGCCCCCTTAGACAAAGATATCCTTCAGTGTAGTCTAAAGAGTAAGAGAAAGCCACCAATGTGACATTGGGTGGCTTGCTTGAGAGTTGTCCTTTAGGCATTCTAGGTGGGGTTAAGACTTTTTCTTTTCTATGAGAGTGTTTGAGTGACAACACAATTTAGAAAATTCTTACAAGAAAATTAGTTTACCTTATTTCCATCACCTAAACTACCTCGAATAAAATCATGAGATTTTAATAACATCTAATTTTGATAAATAATTAATTCAATAAAATTAAAAAAATAAGATTATTATTATTGTTATTTTTTGAATAAGGAAAAATAGACAACTATAGTGAGCTTGTACTTATGTGATAGTGATCGATTCTATCCACTACCACAATCACCTCCAAATATACCCACATTGCCTCACATGTGGTATACTAAGCTAATCTAAGTTCAAACCAATAACATTATAAAAAATGCCTTAACAACCCATTCCATCATCAACTAATCCACACCATGGAGCAAATTAAAACTAACTTTTAATATTAAAAAATATAGACATTTTATTCTATTTGAAAATCAATTTTACCACAATCACCTCCAAGTATACCCACATTACCTCACACGTGGTACACTAAGATAATCTAAGTTTAAACCAATAAAATTATAAAAAATGCATTAACAACCCATTACATCATCAACTAATCCACACCATGGAGCAAATTAAAACTAACTTTTAATATTAAAAAATATAGCCATTTTATTTTATTCGAAAATTAATTTTAACACAATCACCTCCAAGTATAACCACATGACCTCACACGTTGTACACTAAGCTAATATAAGTTTAAACCAATAAAATTATAAAAAATGCCTTAACAACCCATTCCATCATCAACTAATCCACACCATGGAGCAAATTAAAACTAACATTTAATATTACAAAATATAGCCATTTTATTTTATTTGAAAATCAATTTTAACACAATCACCTCCAAGTATACCCACATTACCTCACATGTGGTACACTAAGCTAGTCTAAGTTTAAACCAAGAACATTATAAAAAATTCCTTAACAACCCATTCCATCATCAACTAATCCACACCATGGAGAAAATTAAAATTAACTTTTAATATTAAAAGATAAAGCCATTTTATTTTATTTGAAAATCAATTTTAATATCTGATTTTAGGAAACTCAGTCAAATAAAATTTAATGGTAAAATAAAATTTAATGTGAAAAGTGTAAGAAAATAAAATTTAGTGCGTGAAATGCTATGAAAATAATTTATTATAATCTACTAGCCTATTATAAACTATTTAGGCTACGTGTAAAAATTGGCATTTCTATTATGGAAAGCAATGAACAGGGGCTCAAATGAAACAAATAAAGGCTTTAGATTGGATTTATTACAACACATATATGTTAGATAAATAAGCGTCTCTGATTTACATAATTCTTTCAGCCATCTTCTCAAGCTTGCGCAGATCTGATCTAGATTGTTGAGATTCCAAGGTATTTTTCACTCTTTTTCTTTTTTTCTTTTTGCCAATTCAATTTTCTTGCTTTATTTTTAAGTTCTTCCTCTACTCTTATTTTCTCATCTAATTTTTTGTTCTTGTTGAGAAGGTTTTGCCGCCATGGTATATCTGTGTGGACTAGGATTTTTTGTTCTTGTTGAGAAGGATTTGCCGCCATGGTATAACTGTGTGGACTGGAATTTAATCGATCATGAAGGAAAAAAATGATTAAAATGTAGAGGTGGTAAATTTGGGGTTTAGGGTGCTTTGCTGGTAAACCCTAGGGGTTATAGATCATAGATTCTTCCGTGATAATTGGCATTGTTTTACAAGTTGGGACTGTTTCCAGGGTGGTAGCATTGATCCAGATCTCCTTGGTGATGCTAGAGTTTTGGTTGATCTGCTCTGCATTTTCCTGTGCTATTTTCATTAAGTTGTGTCACCATAATGGCGCCCACTCCTCCCAACATAGCATAAGGAAGCAACCTCTTTTCTATTGCTTAGGTGTAGTTATTGCCCGATCTTATTGGGAGGGGGATGGGGTGATCTTATTGGGAGGGGGTTGGTGCTTGGTGGGGGAAAGACAATGCATAACAATGGAGAAAGATTGACGAAGATGTGAGGCTGGAGATTATTAATCACAGATCTTTGCGGCATCCCAACATAGTTCGCTTCAAGGAGGTATTTCCGACTCCTACCCATCTAGGTATACTCATGGAATACACAGCAGGTGGGGAACTATTTGAGTGCATTTGCCAGGTGGGACGTTTCAGCGAGGATGAGTTTTGTTCCTCTCTCTATGTGTATACGTCCAATCCCTAGGCAATAAGGAGTATGTTGAACAATAATGTGGAGAATAAGGTGGAGAAACTGCATTTCTAGCTTAGCTTGGACCTGCAAAGCATAAGTTGGGATTTAATATTTTATGAGTAAGTCTAGATTCCATGCATTTTTCTAAAACACCATTTTGTTTCAATCCAATTTATATGCATTTCTTTAATAAATTTCATTTTTTCTCCTTACATGGTTTCAATCCACTTTATATGTTTTTCGTTAATAAATTCCATTTTTTCTCCTTACATGATCTGAAGTAAGTTCGGGAATTTTTAGAAATTACGAGCTTGTTTACACCTCATATCTCAGATATATATGGATCTAAGTGTTTCTTCAGTATAATTTTTTTCTGAATATTATTTTTCATTTGATAAATCTTTTATATAGTGCTTTTGCAAATAAAATGTCCAACATCAAAAATGTTTTAGCCATCTAGAGCTAGATATCCAAATATCCATAGGATTAAACATGTTCCATAGCCTGCGCACCCTAGCCTCTGGAACTTCTGAATCTCCCCAGATCATGCTTTTCAAAGAAACTAGTTTTTATTATTTTTAACAGCCTTCCCCATTATTAGTTCTTATTCAGAATCTCTCGAACTTCTGAATCTCCCCAGACCGCGCTTTTCAAAGAAACTAGTTTTTGTTATTTTTAAAAGCCTTCCACATTAAGAGTTCTTATTGAGAATCTCAGTATTCTTTGAGTAGTCATTTTATTTTTATCCCAAGCTCCTAGACATTTGGATTTATGTAGGTTGGTAATTTTATTTTTATCCCCAACTTTCAGACATTTCGGTATTCTTTGAGCGATCATTTTACTTTTATCCTAAACTCCTAGACATTTGGACTTACTTAGATTAAGCATTTTAATAAACTTTTTTTTTTGTTTTTATTTATTTTTTGATTTTAATAAACTTGTTTTTTTGTTTTTATTTATTTAATAAAATTCCACTTAGACTCCCAAACACCCATAACACCTCGATTTCAATAAAGATTAAGAACATTTGGACTTACTTAGATTAAGCATTTTAATAAACTTTTTTTTTTGTTTTTATTTATTTTTTGATTTTAATAAACTTATTTTTTTGTTTTTATTTATTTACTAAAATTCCACTTAGACTCCCAAACACCCATAACACCTCAATTTCAATAAAGATTAAGAACATTTATGGGTAATGTATAATGTTTTGGGTAAAAAAGATAATGTATTTATGTAAACCTTTTAAATGTAAATACGTATTATTTATACCTGTTACTATTTATCCACTTATTATTATTTATTTATTACTATTATTATTTAGTTACTATTTATGACTTATTATTATTATAAGAATAATTTTGGCGTAAATCACATGTAGAAAACCTTTGTTGACACGTTTCGAACCAACTAGTGTGGTTCTCCTCAAGACAAGTCCAGGAGTCAGATCATGGCTGCATATTAAATAGGGAGAGCAAATCTTCCCAATGGCTAGGTTGACTAGGTTGACCATCAACGGCTATATAAAAAATGGCTAGATAATATAATAATGTTAAAAAGTCAGAAAGAAATAAAAATAATATTATAATTATAGTAATTAAATTTTCTTCCTAATAAATAATTAAAAATATTAGAATATATTATATATTCGAATGTAATTCCATTTTTTTTATTCATATATTATTCTTTGGTTATTAATATATTTAATTCCTTTTTAATTTATTCATTTAAATCACTAGGGATAAGTAAAGGGGGGGGTTTATCAATGGATCCACACAGTATGGACCAAAGACTGTCATATCCACCTCTGCTCAAAGGGTTTTTTCATAGTAACCTTCCTTGTAGCAGAAGAAAGGGAAAAAATACTCAATGAAGGACCCTGGTTCTGGGGCAGTGCGGGATTGTTTGTTACCCCATGGTTCCCAGAGTTTGATGCAAATACTATGGTGGTGTCAAGGATGCCAGTATGGGTGAGGTTGCATAATCTACCGCTACATTTTTGGCATTTCAAGACCTTAGCAGCTATAGGGAATACCCTTGGAAGAATGCTAAAGATTGACACAGAGAGGCACATAAAAGGAATTTTTACGTTCGCTAGGATATGTGTAGAGGTAGATCTTAGCCAAGGCTTACCTGAAAGCATTTTTCTGAACTTCAACAATATACAGTGGAAACAGCCTTTGGACTATGAGAATACAGCATTCAGATGCAGGGGATGTCAACAAACAGGCCACCTATTCAATGCATGCAAAAACCTCAACAGGGGCAAGCCACAGCAAAGAAAACACAAAGGATGGCAGAATATAGAAGATGTAAAAAAGAAGAAAGCTGCGGAAAAGAAAGCTCCTTCGGCAACAGAAGACGAAGAAACAGAAGCAGAGGAGGATGATATCACCATAGAGGAAGATGAAATAGAAAACCAGAAGGAAAAAACAGCAGACAACAAGGCTTCACAATCCCACTCAGAACAGACAGAAACACAGCAAAATCAGGCAAAGAAGATAAACATGGATCAAAGCATGGGAGGCATCAAAAGGCAGCATCATTCGGATACTTCTGACTCAGACAAAGAAGCAGGATCTCCGAATGAAACAACACAGATAGTCATTGCTTCGATCGAGCCTTCTCTGGGAGAATGGCGCAAGGTCGAAAAGAAAAAGGGGAGAAAAACTTGAAACTCCGGTTTTCAGGTTTTTCAACCTTTTTTCTTTTTCTCTTTTCTTTTTTTCCTTGGTGCACGTTAGGTTACTAACATGGCGTAGGGTGCGTCTGCACTCGAGCCCTTGTGGCAATCTCATGAATGCTTCATTGCATCTGACAGTGTAACTTTTTCATTAATTCTTTTAATAAAAGGTTACCGTTTTTTCTGTGGGAAAAAGTAAAGGGGGGTTTAAGAAAGTTTTTCTTTGGTTAATAAATTAATTTATTTAATTCCCTAGGGACAAGAATGTTATTCTATTTTTTTTATTATATATTATTTTATGGATGTTAAATTAACTTATTTAATTAATTATTAAAATCACTAGGGATAGGTAAAGGGGTTTTTTTAATAAGATTGATTTAGTGGAAATAATAAACTATTAATGAATATTGGTTAAATTTTTATTTATTTATGTAAACACGTCAACAAAGGTTTTCTACATGTGATTTACACACAAAATTCTTCTTATAATTTTTATGGATCACAAAAGCCTTAATTCAACTTATTATTATTATTATTTAATTTTTAAGTATTATTATTTATTGTGGGGTAGGTCTCACATAAAAATGTAAATGTAAATGTAAACATAAACATTTAACATTTTTAATCTAATGTTGGTCCTATTTAGAAATCAATCTAATTATTATTATATATAAACACAATATTAATTTAAAATTTAAAGAGGTTTATGAACACTTAAAAAATAGGTATGGTAAATAAATAAAAATATAAATAAACTGGAGGTATGGCAAATAAATAAAACCTCTTTTTATACTTATCCAAAGGTGTTGTAAATAAATATAAATATAAATAAATTAGAGGTATGGTAAATAAATAAAACCTCTTTTTATATTTATTCCATAAAACTCAAGCCTATGGGCCAAATACTATTCTAATACCATGGGACAAATACCATATTTATAAAAGAGGTATGGTAAATTAATAAAAATATAAATAAACTAGAGGTATGGTAAATAAATAAAACATTTTTTTTATATTTACTCCATAATTTACTTTATATTTATGAACATTCAAAAAATAGGTTTTATTTATTATTAATACCATGCAAAAAAGCATTATTAACCCTAATATTAATATTAATAAAAATAAAGATGGCACATGGTATTGACCCATGGTATTGACCCATGGTATTGACCCAAGGTATTCACGTGGAATGTAGCCTATTTAAAATGGGAATTAAACGAGCATAGATCCAACTTTACTCTAGATCTACTAAGCGTATAGAGTGAAAAATTATTTGATCCAGCTGGCTTGGTAGATCCAAACTAAAGGCGCATCTATGCTAGTTTACTTATTACTATATTTTTTTACTTATTTTCTATATTTAAATTTTAAAACATGTGGTATAAATTACATATTTATTTATTTATTTTTAATTTTTAAATTTGTTGTATAAATTACATACTTCACATTGATTACATCTTCAAATATTTATGCATGCTTCATAAATTGTATCTTTCAATTAGATTATAGTTTTCATTTAAAGCCATAATATACATGCCCTCATTTGAGGCTAATGATGGATGATTGTAATGACAACTTTGAAGGTTATGATTTTAATTTAAAATTGGGTTATTATATAAGGATAATTATTTTTGTGATGAAAGATGTGAGGCTATTCATATTGATTATAGTCCATGATATTATGATCTTAAATTAGAAATTTACTGGGATGTGATGAGCAATTCCTTCAAATTCATTATGCAAGATGGACCTTAATATTTGACTATAGGAGTTATGGTTAAATTTTGATCTCTATTTGACTTTATGACATCAAGTTGTCTATGATGATCAATGCAGGAAACATGTACCAAGAATGAGAACGAGAAATTCCAGTTACCAAGAACATTGTTCTAGGTAAACAATGTTAGCCAAGAATGCGAAATCTCAATGTCATTGCCACATTCATTGGTTTGACCATGAATATCAAGTTGCATGCATGCTTGCAGAAGCTCTATTCTCACTGCTCTTAAGCTCTGGGATCGAGGGTCATGTCTAGTAAGAGGGTAGCAGATGTGCATAATCTCATGGAATAAGGAAATGCATGTACTAATATGGAGTATATGTTGATACATGACATCCTTTCAACTGTTGTGGCCAGAGAAAACTCAATGGCAAGAAACAGTGCTCCATTATTATTTTTTATCATCTCCTGTTTATGAGTTTTCATGCTTCTATTGTACCATTTCATTATGCCTATGCCATGTAAAGATCAAGTTAAGTTAATTTTACATTTGATTTCCAATATATTCAACAAGTGAATATATTTTCTTTCCTTGTGTAGGTTGGATGATGGGATGACACTTTCAGAAATAGGGGCAATGTAAAAGCAACACTCCTAAGAGAAAGAGGCTGAAAATAACATTTGTTTATTTTAATTCAATGGTTGGAACTACAGGTTAACTTTGTTACCTGATCTTTCGAATGCATGTTGAAAGGGTCCACAAGAAAGAAGTACGACAATCTTCAAAAGGCTCTTAAATTATGTTTGGGTTCGTATTTGTTCCTCCTTTAAGTTCTTAAAAACAATCTTCTTATTGGTAACATATTGTTTGCTCAATGGTATTAGTGTCCATATGCATTTCACTCTTAATTTCTCAGTCTGTTTATTGAAACTATATCTGATTTTCCATTTAAAGAGTGTAATATGTTGTTGAAATTTACTAAAGACAAGTGGCATATTGCAGATAGTCCTAAAAGGAGTATACAAAATTCTTCTAAGCTGTGATACAAATACTAGGAGAGTTTGTGCCACTAAGGATTTTTTTTGTAAGTTGTTTGAGATCAGTGCTATATCTTGTTTCAATTATTTTTTAAGTGACAAAATTAAAAATGATTTGAGCATAGGTTGTCCATCGATGTTTTTAATGTCGTGATTCTTTCACCTCATGGTTATTTTGGGAAAGAAAATGTTTTAGGAATGTTTGACAATACATCAATTGATAGGTAAACAATTTTTTTATAATTGCAATGTCCATTCCATGATATCCTCTCTTTATTGTTTGATTATATTTTAAGCGTTACTTTTGATTTTTATTTGTATATTAACTATGAAATTGAAAATACTTGGTATTATGTCCATTTAAACAATGACCAAAGCTTGAAGATGAAACTAGTATTACACGATATTGATTGAAATTATGTTAATTGTTTTGTGTTGAAATATTTTCATGACTTAGAAAACTTTACTTTCATGTTTTTATTTGATCACATGTTGTTTATATACTTGACCAAGTTCATGCGTTAGAGAATGAGATGTTGCTGCAAATAAAACTACAATGGTTAGACATTACACATCAGATTATTTGTTTTCAAAAGTTATTTATAGCTTGAGATTTTCATAATGTAACTTAGTTAGCATGATTTTGCCTAAGCTTTCCCTGAAGGTTGAATACTAAGTTATTATGGTGCCATTTTGTATGGTGACATTTTATTTTCTTTGTTTATACAAGTTATCTAACCATATAGTGGCCACTATCGCTTAACGAAAGAAATCTTGTTCGAGCTTCTTACTTTTATGGGGGGAAATGACTTTAACATTGTTGATGTTGAGGTATATCTCATATAAATCCTTTATACTCTACTTTAGTTTATGTTCAAGTGTTCATCATATTTCATGTATTACACTCTGCACTATATGTTCTTCTTTTTTCTTTTCAGAAAAGGAACTTATTATTGATGGTGATGGTCAGCAATAGGATTTGAAGAAAGAGGAAAAAAATAACACTCTGCAAAAAAATGAAAAAAGAGAGAGAAGAGAACGAGTCTAGTGATAACCTTAAAGCCAATATCTCGCATAAGACACACACATAGAGATTGATGGTAAAGTCTTCAAAGTTGGTGAATTCACTTGCAATTCTTTGGCAACATAATGAAAATGTTTTGTAGTGATGAAACAACATTTCATGTGTAAATTGTAGTCTAGCCAATATTAAGTTGTTAACTCATTTTGTAATACATTTTATATAACATAATTTATGCGGTTGAAATTATTTATAGTTTCACTTGATATTGTTTAGTATTGTAATTAACATATGTAACTTTGCATTTTCATATTAGATGAACCAGTGCACATTGTATAACATTTTTTAATGTAGTTGCAAAATCATACTAAGTAATTTGTGTTGATTAATAATGAGCACACAAAATCAATCGAAAACTAGTAAATTAGTAGTTTATATTGATTAATTATGAACACAAACAAAATGAATACACAACTAAATTAGTCATTTACAATGATTATTAATGAAAATAAATGAAATGAATATAAAATACTAAATTAGTCATTTATATAATGAATATGAAATTACTAAAAAAAGATAAATGACTACTGCGAATGATAAATTTGTGATTACAAATGACAACTAAATTTTGCATATATACGACTATTACTAGCTAATTTACAGTGTCTTACAACATGATCAAAATTTAGTCATATTTCTTTGGTAATTAATTTGTTTCAAACGTTGACTAAAATTTGCATACATATGACTATTAGTAGCTAATTTACCGTATCTTATAATATGACCAAAATTTTGGTCATATTTATTTGATCATTAATTGATTTTTTTGGGAGACCATATAGTAAGATATTTTGTTGTATATTTGGTTATTAATTGTGACAATTAATGACTAAATCAATGACCAAATTTATGACTAAATATACTACTAGACAATGAAATTGAGACAACCAATTAATGACTAAGCTAAAAATGACTAAAAGTTGGTCACATTATAAGATACTCTAAATTAGCTACTGGTCACCGACTGAAAAAATGGTCATTTATATGCAAATTTTAGTCATTTTTTTAGTAACTAATTAGCCATTTTGTACTAGTGTCTCCTTTTATTGATTCACAAAAGGTAATTCTTCAGGATTTTCAAGATCCCTTCGGCAGCCTTTTGCGAAAATTAGAGAAGATGAATGTTGTTTTATTTGTCAACACAAATCTCGGTTTCAGTTTTCATTGTGAGTTACCTACATATACATTATTCTGCTTTCTCAAGATAAATGAGAGTAGAATTTCAGTAAGTAACCATCTACTGGAATGGTTACAGTGGAACGATCATTTCACCCAATAAGCAATGGTGGAAGAAGGGAAAAAAGTGGATGAACATGCCAATGTGTTTCCTCTGCCTCATGAAGAGGAAATAATTCAACTTGATAAATGTCCTAATCTTTCTGTTGATCATCAAGATCTATCCTTTGCACATGCTTTTCAAGATCCTTTTACCAGTTTGCTACAGTCATTAGATCATGATGGTTATCTTGTTTTGAATCATAGTTTTTAGCTTCAGTTGTATGTTGAGTTTCCAATCTTCAAGTTTTTTGTAGATAGTGTAAATAGAGGAGAATCAGGTATCCAGTTGCTTGATTGGCTTCATTGGAATTTTCCCTTTACTTGATTTAGCAGCCATTTTCAACAGTTAGAATAGAATAGGATGTGGATTTTGTTTCAGCAACAACTTTCTTTCAAGTTCAGTTTTCAGCAAGTGACGATAGAATTCATCAAGGTTTGAAGCCTGAGGAGAAGGCCCTAAGGCTCTGATGATCTGATAGTTTGGATTGAAGTTTTCAGTGTTCAGTTTGGTTGTTATTTTTTGACCGTATTGGCCCACATAGTTAGGCACTTGGTCTACGGTGTTCTTGGCACCTCCAAGGAGCTTCCATCCCCAAATAAGGCTGATGTTAGAGTCAGTATTTGCATACTGCCATCAGTGATCAAAAATCCTCTTTTCATATTCATATTAGGGCCCCACTTAGAATTTTTTGTCATTCCACCTATGTCCTCATTCAAAAATTTACTCACTGATGGTATCCCTAGTCAAAAACCTCACTCTCCTAAGAAATATATGCTTGTTGGCCCACCTTCATGTCTTACTGAGCATACTTCATTCATTTTAAAGGTTCATGTCATCATGTCTTATGTCAGTGAAGTCCACCTAAAGTCTGCTTGTTCAAGGTCCCATTAGGTCACTAGGTTTCATTCCTCTAAGGTACAATAAAACACCATTCACTACATAAGGCCAGCAAAAGCATGAGAGTGAAAGAAATAATATCCCTTATTCATTCAAAGGGGATTTGTAAACATGCATTACTACAAAATAGATAATTAATTACTAAAATAATGACTAAAATTTGCATATAAACGATTATTTTTTAGTCAGTGACCAATAGTAGTTGATTTAGAGTATCTTATAACGTGACCAACTTTTAGTCATTTTTAACTTAGTCATTAATTTTTTGTCTCAATTCGATCGTCTAGTAATATATTTAGTCATAAATTTGGTCATTAATTTAGACATTGATTTAGTCATCTATTGTCACAATTAATGACCCAACACACAAGAAAATAGACTACTATATGATCAACCAAAAAAACCAATTAATTACCAAAGAAATACAACTAAAATGTTGGTTTTGTTGTAATATACTGTAAATTAGCTACTAATAGTCATACATATGCAAATTTTAGTCATCGTTTGAAACCAATTAATAACTAAAGAAATATGACTAAATTTCGATCGTGTTATAAGATACTGTAAATTAGCTACTACTAGACATATATATGCAACATTTAGTCGTCATTTGTAATCACAAATTTATCATTTACAGTAGTCATTTACATTTTTTTTGTAGTTTCATATTTAATATATAAACAACTTGTTTAGTAGTTTATGTTCATTTCATTTACTTTCATTAATAATCATTATAAATGACTAATTTAGTTGTACATTCATTTTGTTTGTATTCATCATTAATCTATACACTACAACAAAAAATACATTGGTGAGGGTCTAAAAATGTCACCATAAGCTCATTGGTGATGGTCAAAACAACCTATGTCACCAAAAGTATAAGTATTGTGATGAATTCAAGGTCTATCACCAATAATTATTTATAATGACGGATGGTGATCGTCATCATTTCATATGATCAATGATGACGATCCTTAGCCCTCGCCACCAAAAAATTGAACATCACCAAAGGTGGCATCGCCAAAAGTATAGGTGTTGTGGTGACATTCAAGGTCTGTCACAAATAATGAATATAATGACAGATAGTAAACGTCACCATTTCATATGAACACTGATTTATTGTGATGGACCCTTCATGGTTGTCACTATTGACGCATATATATGGTGACATTTGTTGACCATCACCATTTCATATTTTGGTGAGGGTCAAAAAATGTTACCATAATCTCATTGGTGATGATCAAAGAGTCTTCATCACCAAAAATTAAATGTCACCAAATGCCACATTTCCAAAATTATAAGTTTTGTGGTGACATTCAAGGTCTATCACGAATAATTTGTATAATGATAACTAGTGACCATCACCATTTCATATCAACAATAACAATTTATGGTGATGTATCTTTCATGACCATCACTATTGATGCATATATGGTGGCCTTCATTGATCGTCACCATTTAATATTATGGTAAGGGTAAAAAAAAATAGAATAAGCTCATTGGTGATGGTAAAAAAACCCTCTATCACCAAAAACTAATCGGTGTCATTCCATATGAATATCAGGGCATGATGGAATCAAACCACCAATCTCCTGCTTGTAGTGCTCTTCCATTGAGCTAGCACCCTTTAAAGAATTAGACTTTAAAAAATTAGACCTTGAAACTTTATAAATTGCAAATTCTACAACTTTAAATAAACTATAAAAGTTTGTAAAGTCATGGAAAATCTTTTACTAAACAAACAAAATAGCATCAAAGTTGCGGGTTCCTACCTAATAATTATGGAGGTTATGAAAAATGGGTGGAGAGAAAAAATAATTACATATAAGATACTAAATATGTTACATCGAATACTCAATTAGAAATGAAACTTGGAAGACATTTATATCCTAGAAATGAACTATAATTATCAAATCTAAGATATGCAATTACACCAAATATTGATTTTTCATCTTGTGAATCATGTAAATATGTTGTGATAACATAAATGTATGTCTCTAAAACATTGGTTTGTATTATAAAAAGGAAAAAACAGTAGTCAGTATATATGATGCAATTATGAATAATGAGCTACATGCTTGAATCATATTGACTATGGGGTATACAAAACTAATTGGGGGCATTATCCAGGCAATCCCTTCTATGGATAGAAGCGATCCCTCTAACCCAATGTGTGGGTCTAGAAACAACTGTGACAAATAAAGAAAACTTCCCTCACCTAGATCAAAATGAAAAATCAGAAAAGGAGATGGCCTACCTCTCTCCTATGCACTCAACCTTTGATCATGATCCTGATCTCCTAGCTTCCATGCTTTCTCCTTGCTTGTTCTTTACATCTGAGTACCTACAAGAAAGATCAAAGGAAAATACAAGATAGAAGAGCATATAGAGTATATATCAAACATAAGCTACTTGATAGATCAAGGAGCATCAAGCTAAATGTATAAGTATTTAAAAATATATGGAAAGTGAATATTAAATGTATATATTAATGAATTAAAATGAAACCATACAACCATTGCCTTGATGTTGGAGACCTCCTTTTGGTGGATGTGCAAGTCCAAGCCAAGACTCTTCAAGCAATCCTTCTCCAAGTTAGATTGGCATCATGTAGGCATAATCTCAACATAAGAATGCAAGCAATCGATGACCAACCCATTGAGAAAAGTGAAGAATGGATTTATAGTGATGGAGAGGAGGCAAGAGAGCCACCAAAGGGGGAAGAAGGTCCTTAGCCAAAAGTTAAGATCCCTAAAGGTAGGATTAAATCCTTTAAATGGTAGTACTCGGCCATATATTCATCCAACAACTACAACCTCATTGTTCTCGAGGCTTCTAGTAAGAGAAGCTTTTGCTCCATTTTTGGAGAAACTGCCTTAAGAAGACTAGTTCAAGCAAGAGAAAATCTTTTGCATTACATGTTTCTCCAAATTTACTTCAACACATTAGTTCTCCATCTCTTCAGGGATGTATTGAGCATATAATTCATGGTGAATGAGTTTACACAACTTTTTTCACTTTACAACTTTTGTGACGACAATGCCACATAGGATGATAGTTATGGTATATAGTTGGGAATGTGACAAAATATTGTGCAACACAGAGTGCTTCTCATTATTAATTAATTCAAAATGTCAAAATAGAATGATCAATAACAATAATATTGAAATGTAACCATTAAATAGATGTTAAAATGTAAGCACAAAGTTTGTCTAATATCCATTTCACCAACAGAATATCCAAGGGGCACTCAAAAACTTCCAAATCCACACCAAGCACGATTATCCAAAGATGCAATTGCATGGATAAAAGGAAAGAACTCTCTACCTCTTAATGATAACTATGTCTTCCCACAAGTACTTAAACTAGTAAAGTGGTGTGAAGACAAGAACCTAAGCAACAAGAACTACACAATACAAAAATTCACTTCATCCCCCCCACCTTTATAGAATAAATTTAGGGGAATAGCAAAAAGATCCATAGAGAATAGGATTAGAGTGGGAAAACTAAATATGATAAGAAAAAAACTAACCAACAATGAAATCTACTAATTTGAACATGTGTCTACATGTAATTAAATATTAGATGAAAAAAAAAACCTAGCATGATTGATTATGCACTTGATAAAATGAAATTTATTTCTTTAGTAAAAAGGAAGAAAATCCCATCCTCTTTTCTATTGTCCTCTAGAATAAGTCATGTATGTATGGCATTGGGGTTTTGTGCCACAATATATGTTTACTCTTCAACATTAAAATAAGATTTCCAAATTTGTTTCTAAATATGTCTTATTTGTTTGAATTTGGGCCAAACCTAGTCAAATCTTGTCAAGTTTGGACAAGATGAAATAAAATTAATTATGTTTGCCTAAACTAGTCAACAAAATTGACTCAGGATTTTGAAAAGGAAGTTTGATAGAAATGATTTCTCTGACATATTTGGACAATATTTCCCTTTTTGTATGTCTTGAAGATAGAATATGAACTAGCCTCTTATTACTGTAATGCGGCTAGATAAGCGAGACAAATTAGAACCAATAATATCCACTAAGAGATCAAGTGAGGGGCATTTATTTTCCCAAAAGATGCTCAGAACTTGCATCTGACTCCAGTCATGTTTCTTTGTGTTGTTGCATCCATAAGCACAAATGAAATTTGGCCACCAAAGAGGCTTGAACACTGATATGGGCAACTTCAGCACCTCACTTTTACCAATTAGCCAAGCCACTATTTCAGAATTTATTTTAATTGTGGAGTTTTATGCCAATTTTCTATTGGGAAATCCAAATCAATATTATTTTTTAGACTTTTCCCAATGTGTCCTTGGTCCATGTCTTATGATTGTGCTCTCCACTCAGATATAAAATTTTGAAAACTCATCTCTTGAATAAAAAACTTGTACCATAATATAAAAAGGCAATTCGTGTCTTCCAATTCAAAGGATAGCTTAGTTGAATATTTGTCTCCATATTTTGGCCTAGATATTAAGTTGTGCATGTTAACTAAAAATTGGTCATACAGTTTACAATAGTTGAGCAACCTTTTAAAGGGTGGTCCGAATTTGAATTCATATTCATAGCTAGAGGATTTCTAGATATCGGGGGGTTTCCCGTCATTTCCGATATGCAATTTGAGTTCAAATGAAAAATATTAGATCACAGAACAAGGTTTTGAATATATTGATGATTAATAAGATGGATCTCAATTACAACTAGTCATTTCTCATTGGGTGAGGGATTCCTTTACTTGCACATAAATGCATGAGTTCTTGCAAATGATGGAGAATTTCAGTAGGGGATTCTAATTATAATCATATATCCTCTTACTGAAATAATTTTCTTTTATGTATTAATGTGGAATAAAAATGTTTGGGATGAACCAACTTTCACTTGAAACCATAATCATCAATTCACCATATAAGCAACAAAACCAAGAGATTTATTAACCAAAGCTTCTTAACATAATAGTTTGAACATGATATCTTGGATTGTTTTAAAATTACAAAGAGTAGTAGAGGATAAACAATGAATCATGACTCATACTCTTTCTCTACTCAAAAGTATTAAGAGGAAGAATTCTACTACATGAAATAAGGATACAAACTAATCAATAACAACGTATAGTTGCAACATTAATATATAAGCATCTATATAAAAGGGAAAATTATGAATGGCACAACCATTGTTACCTGGAGGTTGTACTACCCTCAAAGATAATTTTTGGTCTTCTTGCAACTTTGGGGGATTAAACCTCAAAAACACCATGCCCCTAAGGAAGAATTTTCTCCCCTTATTTACAAATTTTACAATATCCTCAATGTATATTATTTTGGAAAAGTATAAAATGATTATATAATTTCTAACTCTCATCATTTGGAAAAGTCAAAGTTTATTTTCCAATAAATATATATTATCCCTTTGATCAAGTCAAAGATGATCATCATTGCTCTTATCCATTGGTAATCAAGGAAGTAATTTGTAGCCCTCAACATTAATCTCTTTTACAATGTCAAAGATGAAAATCCTCCTCCTGGGCAGCAATTGTTAAAAGAAAAGTTCCCAAACCATTAACTATCCTACCATGGAATATGTCCTCTTTGAGTTTGGAAAAGTCAAAGTTGATCACTAATGCCATGCTAATAGGTCTTTGGAATGGGTAATTTGTCAAGTTAGTCTCTGTGATGATTTTTCATCATGACATTTTTGAGGGGACACTAACTCATATCGCTCGCTAACACCATATCCTACCTTAATTTACACTCCCATCAATCAAAATATTCTTTCTGTAAGACGAACTTTTCTTTCTACCTATTATTTTCATAGTACCAAAATGTCCACTTGCATTACAAAATGCATTCCATGTACATAAGTTGGAAACCTGGTGGATGGTAAGGAAAAGGGGATATCCTATATGTCATGAAGCATCATATTCCATACTTATAATGATCCCCAAAGTGTCAAAATTGCATGTCAAGTGGAAAAATTGCATTTCTCAAGTTAAAATATGCGTTACAACATGACCTGATTGCACACAACCTCCAACAGATGTACCTATAGAGAATTCATAAAATATAGTGCTATATTATTTCTCCTTGTGCATATTCCTACACTTCCATAATTGTAATTTACACCTTCAAGTGAGGGTACTAAGTCCACCAAAAAAATTTCACTGTTTTACCCCATCTTGTGTTAAGTGCAAGTAGTCTTTAGCAACATGCATGTCTAGGGCTCACTAAAGATCAAAATTGTGATTCCCTATGTTTTTTTGTGGCTGTTAGAACATTATTAATCTTTTTACATCATTAGAGTTTCACTTCCAATCCAATAATTCACTAGTCCAAAAATACTGGGAAACTGCAATATCACACAACATGATAAATCAGGATAGAAAGCCTTTAGCATTTTATATGCCGCATGCATCACCCAATGACATTTTCTTCTATGGTTCATAATGAGGAATAGATGCATGAAATGGTAAATTGTTCCACCCCATGAACATACACACAAATTGAAGTAAATAAGGTAACTTAATGAAAGGCGCAATAATTTGGTATGCATACTTCATTCACACTGAATATTTTTTGATTTCTCATGATCCAATAGCCATTACACATCACTAGTTCAACATTTTCGGTTCTCATGCAATATACTAGCTTGGAAATGCTACATAGAGTGAAACATGAATGAATTAAATTTGAGAACTTTACATATTCTAGAATATTCTGATATTTTTATTCAATTTTGATATTTCTATTCTCAGAAAACAGAAAGAAACATCCCAACTAAAAAATTCATTAGAGTAGTTAATTGGCAAATTCATTCATTTTGAGTAAAGACATGCACGTATATATCATGCGAAAGATGATTGACATAAATGTCAGTGAGTATGCAATCTACTATACAAGTTCAGTTAAACAAAAGAGATTGTGAAAAAAACAAAAAAACAAAAAAACAGGAACCAAAACAAAACCAAGATAACCCAACAGCAAAACCATAGAGGCATATTCATCTCATGCTCAATTTCACTAAACTACAACATTGTGTCTTGTTCTATAAGTTACTTTGGTGATTTACTTCAGCACACTAAACTCTCAGAATAGAATAAAAGACCAAACCAAACCCTAGATGAAGCCAATCGTAGAAATTGTATTTGAAGTTTAGAGATTTGATACCTCGAAAAATAAACATCTCACTGGACTCTCATAATCGAATATAGGACCAAACCAAACCGTAGAGGAAGCCAATAGGTAGAAATTGTATTTCAAGTTTAGAGATTTGATACCTGGAAAAATAACCCAATTGAAGATCAAGTTTAAAATGAATTCTCAAATCTTTGCATTCCAAAGTAAGGACTATGAGCAGATCTAGTAATTTTGGCGTTAATTTCAGCAATCCAACCCTAATCTGAAACATGCAGATGCTCTCGCTCATCACCATTTTCACTCATGTTCATGGGTTTCACGGGAAATCTGGCAAAGAAATATAAACCGAGGAAGTAAAAAAATTAATTTAATAGATGTTTGACATTTGTGGTCACCGAAATTTAATTTAATAGTTGTTTTACATCTCATTATTATTATCATTAGATGGAGTAAAAGGTAAGAACGCATGCCTAGGTGTACATTAGAAAATTCATCTTTGGTATACCCACAGGCGTCGTCATAGCCATGGCTCAAAATAAATATGGTATGTTTTTCACAATATGGGCAGTAGTAAAGTCATTGGGGTAAATTTTACTTTGTTAAAGTAAACTTAATTTTTTTATGCTTTTGGGGTTAAGTTAGGGACATTTATGGTTTTGTTTATAATATTTCAATGTGATTAAGTAAATAAACATCTTTATATTTACAAAAACTCAAAATTAAATGAAGCATATAGACTAAATACTACGGGACAAAGTATTATTAATACCATGCAAAGAAAACATTATTAAAGATAATATTAATATTAAAAGATTAATAATGACATTATTATTAGATCTAATATTCATATTAATATTATTGTAATATTAATATTATTAAATTTAATAACTTTGGATCAATACAATATAAAATTTGTTACACTAAATATATCATCATATATATTAACTCTAGTTATCTATGGAAATGAAGAACAAAGGAAGAGTGATAGAAGTGGAGAGATACGGGGAGTGTTATGAAACCAGCTCAAGAAAAGATAGAAAAGATAGATCAACGCCTTAGAATTCAGCCTCTTCGAGGGGACAACCTCCTTTACATTACATAAATGAACAATTCTTGGATGATTCAAATTACAAAACCTCCTTTCTATATATAGGAGTCTAAGGAGTCACAATATAATCCAACCGACCTAACAATAATAATATAGAGCCACAAAAATAACAATAGAGGGATTCTGTGGGGCACAGAAATAACAATATGGGGGTAATAGGGGCACAACAATATAAATAAGGGGTATAGCTACAATAGTAATGGGGTAATCACTAGTATTATAGGGACCCAACATGCCCCTCTCCTTCAAAAAAATGTTATCCTCAATGCTTGAGTAGTTCTGGATACTTCTGCATAAAATTCTCATCCTCCCATGTGGAATCTTTAGCGGATAAGTTCTTCCACTTGATAAGATACTTTGAAATTGATTGATTTCGTAGTTGTCGAGTTCTTGTTTCTATGACTGCTTCCGGTTCCAATATAATTTTTCCTTCCTCGTCAAGTTCTGGCAATATTGTTTGAACTGGGAGCTTGTCGCCTATAACCTTCTTTAAACATGAAACATGGAAAACTGGGTGCAATCGAGAAGCTGCAGGAAGCTCCAATTTGTATGCCATAGTACCAATCTTTTGCAACACCTTGTACGAACCATAATACTTTGGTGATAATTTATTATCCTTCTTAGCTTGCTTTAGGGACATTTGCTTATATGGTTGTAGCCGTAGGAATAACCAATCACCTACATCAAAACTTCTTTCACTGCGATGTTGATTTGCCTGTTGTTTCATTCTATTTTGTGCCAACACGAGGTTATCCTTTAAGAGTTGGAGGACTTGTTGTTGATGTTCGATGTGATGTTCCACTGCTTGAACCTTAGAATTTTCTCTTAAATATGATGTGATGGATGGTGGTTGATACCCATAAAGTGCCATAAATGGGGTCATTTTTGTTGCTGTATGGAAGGAAGTGTTATACCACCATTCAGCCAGAGGCAACCATTTGACCCATTGTGTCTGTTTATCAGATACAAAGCAACGAAGATATCCTTCCAAACATTTGTTTACTATCTCAGTTTGCCCATCAGATTGAGGATGATAAGATGAGCTATGAGCTAACTGAGTACCAAGACAAGAAAATAATTATGTCCAAAAATTTCCAGTGAAAATGGGATCTCTGTCACTTACAATAATCTTTGGGTTTCCATGTAGCTTTTGAATTGTTTCCATAAATGCAGTAGAAACTGTACTGGCTTTAAATGGATGTGATAATGCACAAAAGTGTGCATACTTGGTAAGTCTATCAACTACCACCATGATGACACTTTTCCCTCAGACTTGGGTAAACCTGTGATAAAATCCATTGAAACCTCCTCCCAACGTTGGCTTGGAATGGATAAAGGTTGTAATAGACCCGGTGTCTTAATTGTTTCAACTTTATTTTGTTGGAAAACCAAACATTCCACCACAAACTTTTGAATATCTGATTTAAGGCCATCCCAAAAAAATTCCTTCTTAACCTTGTGGTAAGTTTTTAAAAATCCTGAGTGCCCTCCTAAGGGAGAAGTGTGCAATTCCATAAGAATCTTTTGTTTTAGCTGGGAATTCTTACAGAGGTATAAGCGATCTTTGTACCATAACGAATCATTTTGCCAGCTAAATGTATCAGATGTACTGGAATCTTGTTGTAGCTTTCGAATAAGTGCCCACACTTCTTCGTCATTCTTCCATTCCTCCCTTGCTTCATTTATCCAATCTGGTTGGATAATAGAAATGGCGCACAACAATGCTTCCACATCCTCATCCTTTCTTGAGAGTGCATCTGCCACCACATTTTGCTTCCCTTTTTTGTAGATGATTTCAAAGTCATAACCCAACATCTTTGTGACCCACTTTTGTTGCTCTTCAGAGGATAATCTTTGTTCTAAAAAGTATTTAAGGCTATCATGATCCGTTTTTACCTTGAAGTGTCTTCCCATTAGGTAGGGTCGCCATTTCTTAAGTGCATGGAGTATTGCCAACATTTCCTTCTCATAAATAGCTTTGCTTAAAAACTTTCCCTTGATTGGACGACTTTCAAAAGCAATGGGTCTTTCATCTTGCATTAGAACAGCACCAATTCCATTTCCTGAAGCATCACATTCCACAATAAAGGTTTTTGTGAAGTCCGGTGTAGCTAAGACCGGTGCTTGGCACATTGCCTCTTTAAGATGTTCAAAGGCCTTTGTTGCTTCCGGAGTCCATGAAAATGCATCTTTCTTCAATAATGTTGTTAGAGGTGCTGCTATTCTCCCATAATTCTTAACAAACTTGCGATAATACCCTGTCAACCCAAGAAATCCTCGCAGATGCTTTATGGATGTGGGGATTTTCCATTCCTTAATGGCTTTAATTTTGCTAGGGTCTACCTTAACTCCTTCATGAGATACAATATGACCCAAATATTCCACCTCCTGGACTCCAAAGAAACATTTGGATCTTTTTGCATATAATTGTTTCTCCTCCAATAGTTGTAGCACCCTGTCAACATGTTCAACATGATCCTTCCAAGACTTGTTGTAGATTAGTATATCATCAAAAAATACTAACACAAATTTTCTAAGGAATGGTTTGAAAATTGAATTCATCAAACCTTGAAATGTTGAAGGTGCATTGGTAAGGCCAAAAGGCATGACCAAAAATTCATAATGACCCTCATGAGTTCTAAATGTTGTTTTTGGAATGTCTTCAATCTTCATTCTGATTTGATGATATCCCGAACGAAGATCCAACTTGGTGAAGTAAATTGATCCATGCAATTCATCCAGTAATTCATCAATGACAGGAATGGGGAACTTATCTTTAATAGTGAGCTTGTTGAGCTCCCTATAATCTGGACACATGCGCCATGATCCATCCTTCTTGTGCACCAATACTACTGGAGCAAAGAAAGAACTTTGACTCGGTTGAATTATACCAGCCTCTAGCATTTCTGCAACCATACGTTCAATTTCACTTTTTTGGACATAGGGATATCTGTACGGCCTGATGTTTGGAGGAACACTTCCTGGAATCAGATGAATAGCATGATCATGATCACACATAGGTGGGAGACCTTTGGGAGTCTCAAATACCTTGGAATGATTGTCCAGGACTTTTTGGAGATCTGGAGAAATAGATGATTCCGATGTGGAAACATCTAGCGATCATAATTGTGCAATTACACCTCTTTGCTCCTTTTTTAGAAGCTTTGTCATACCATTAGAGCTGATTATCTTTCCTGGTTTCCCTGCAATACCCCTTAATTCAACTTCCTTTCCTTCTGTAGAAAATTTGATGAAAAGTTCTTGAAAATTAAAAGCTATTGTACCCAAGGATTGTAGCCATTGGACTCCTAGTACAACATCAGCACCTCCCATTGGAATGGAAAGCATTGGGCTAGTCAATACATATTCTCCCATGGATAGCTTGATATTATGGCACTTTCCAGAGAAATTTATTGTTCCTCCATTTGCAATCATCACTTGACACTCTGGTGCTGGATATAGGAAGCAATTCAATTCTTTTGCTACCCTACAATGAATAAAATTGTGGGTGCTTCCTGAATCAATCAACACTATTACCTTTTTCTTCTTGATTTGTCCTTCTATCTTGATGGTTTGAGGAGTGGTAATTCCCACCAATGCATTACAAGATATGGTTGGATTTATTTGTTCTTCATCTAGGCTTTGTTCCTGGAGTATATCCTCTTCTTTTGACCTTTCTTGCTCCTTTTCTTCTTCCTCTTCACAATCTATGTAGAATAATTTCTTCTCACACACTTATGACCTTTAGTGTATTTGCTATCACAACTGTAACAAAGCCCTTTTGCTCTTTTTTCTTCCAATTGTTGTGGTGTCAACCTTATAGGTTGTGGAAGACTAGGGGCAACAACACTTCCATCTTTATAGTTGTGAGTGGTATGCTTCCTGGTTGCCATAATTTTGCTTTCCATTTTTCTTGCTAACCTGAATGCCTTCTCTAATGAATCAGGTTCCCAAAGGTGAAAATCATGTTGGATATTATCCTTTAAAGACCCTATGAACACATCAATCCTATGCTCCTCTGGAATATCTTTTACCCTTATGTTCAATTTTTGGAACTCCTCAATGTGCTCCATTAATGAACCCTTTTGTTTGAGACTTATCAATTGGCTAAAAAAAGTGTTGCTTTTTGTATCCTCATAATGTGCTATCAATTCTTCTGTAAAAATTGCCCAAGTGATAAATTGTTTACGAGAGAAAAGCCATTGATACCATACAAACTGATTTGGTTCCAAATATACAGTTGCCATACGTACCTTTTGTGTGTTTTTCACATTATTGAGATCGAAGAATTGCTCCATCTGTAATATCCATGTGGCAGGATCCTTGCCATCAAACTTCCTCATATCGATTTTTGGAATATGGTGAGTCTTCGATCCAACATTAGCATCTATGGAATCATGATTAACATTTCTTTTATTCTCATCATGAGTTTCCTTTAGTACCCTTTCATCCTTAGTGCCCATTTCTTGTAGCAACTTATTCATATTTATCTTCAATTCGTCCATATCTGTCTTCAAATCTGTCTTCAAATCTGCCATGTCTCTCTTCAAATCTGTGTTCGAATCATCCATCTTAGCTTCCATGCCCTTTATCTTAGATTCCATGCCATTTATCTTAGCTTCTGTTAGCTTTTGTGAGCGTGACATTTGTTGCACTTGTTCTTGTAATTTTGATATATCATGTAGCATTTCTTCCTCTTCTTCATGAGTCATGCTAGAGCTTTCAGGTTCCTTACTAGGTGTTTGCATTTTCTTTTCTCGGGGCATCATTTATCGATAATAATGCTTTACTATGCCCTTTGAATTCCTTCAAACCAAGCTTATGCAAAAATTAAAAAAAAAAAAACTACACACCTTTTTTCACTTCGTAGAAGCCTGATATTGAATCTGATGTATCTCTGTAATTTCGGATCATTCAGTTCTAAAATTTTGACCTGTAGTAGCCTTCTGAGTCCTATTTCCAATGCCACAAGTCTGACCCAAATTGGTTTCTCCAAGGAAGAGTTATGTGAAATCTCCCACAGTGACTTGCTTATAGACTAGTTCAGTAGAGCAAACTTGTACGACATGCCACGAGTCATTTATTTTACCTATGGATCTGAAAAATGCATACAAGAAACTATAGTCCGTCCTCTTTCTGTACCTTCTTACGAAATTTCAATCAGATCCTCAGACAGAAAGTTATGACGATTTTCCCCAGGTCACCTGTTTTGAATGTAATTCAGGAGTTTGCAAAAAGACCAACTTCCTCAGATCATATCTCCGAAAATATCGCACAAAAAGCTCTGAAATTCGGACCCAAGGTTCAGCGCGATTTCTTCTCAAATGGTTTTTTTTTTGCGACTTCTGAAACGTCACAGAAAAAAGTTATAGTGAAAATGCCACGATGACCTGTTTGGAGCAGCGAAACCCTAGAATCCAAAGCTCTGATACCAAATGTTATGAAACCAGCTCAAGAAAAGATAGAAAATATAGATCAACGCCTTAGAATTTAGCCTCTTCGAGGGGGAAACCTCCTTTACATTACATAAATGAACAATTCTTGGATGATTCAAATGACAAAACCTCCTTTCTATATATAGGAGTCTAAGGAGTAACAATATAATCCAGCCGACCTAACAATAATAATATAAAGCCACAAAAATAACAATAGAGGGATTCTATGGGGCACAGAAATAACAATATGGGGGTAGTAGGGGCACAAAAATATAAATAAGGGGTATAACTACAATAGTAATGGGGTAATCACTAGTATTATAGGGACCCAACAGGGAGACACAAGCGAGAGATGGAGATAAACTAAAGGAAATGGGAGAGGATGAATGAAGAGAGAGAGGGAGAGGAGTGACAGAAGTAGATAACGTGAACAGAGGGAGAGGGAGACATAAAGTTGGAGGTGGGAGAGAGAATGAGAGAGGGAGGGAGATGGTGAGAGGATTGGAGGGCAGAGAGAGAGAGATGGGGAAAGCAAATAGGGAGCTAGGAGAGAAAGGGAGAGAGGGGAAGGATAAGAGAGAGGAGAGAGGGAGGGATAGAGAGATGTTGTTGGAGGGGGAGAGAGGGATGGTAGAAGAAATACATAGAGAGTGAGAAGTGGAGAGAGAGATGGAGTGACAAGGGAGAGATGGAGAGAGAGTGTGTATGTTTAGGGGTGAGATAAAGAGACAAAGGAGAGATGGAAAGAACAGGGGATAGATGGAGAGAGAAGGATAAAGGGAGGGATATCGTAACACCATTAGAGAGAGAGAGTGAGTGATGAGGGAATATAGAGGATTGGAGGGCAAAGAGAGAGAGAGAGAGGTAGGAGAGAAAGGTAGAGAGAGGAGAGAGAGGGAGAGAGAGGAACAGAGTGACGGGGGAAGAGAGAGGATTGGACGGGAGAGAGAGAAAGAGTGAGAGAGATGGGGGAAGAGAGAGGGAGGTAAAAGAGAAAGGGAGAGAAAGGAAGGATGAGAGAGAGGATGTTAGAGAGAAGAGGAGAGAGGGAGGGATAAAGAGATGGAGTTGGAGGGGGAGAGAGGGAGGGAAGAAGAAAAACATAGAGAGTGAGAAGTGGAGAGAAAGAGGCAGTGACAAGGGAGAGATGGAAAGAGAGTGTGTATGTTTGCAGGTGAGCTAATGAGACAAACAAGGAGAGATGGAGAGAATGAAAGAGAGAGGCATATAGCAATAGAGTTGGAGAGAGAGAGAGAGAGAGAGGGAGGGGGAGAGAGATGGAGTTAAGAATAAAGACATAGAGAGAGAAAGGTATAGAGAGAGAGGGAGTGATAAGGAATATGGAGAGATAGTGAGAGCGTATGACATGATGGGAGAGAAATATAAGCAAGGGAGAGGGAGAGAGAGAAGGGGGGGAGAGAGAGAGAGGGAGAGGAGGAAGGAGTGATAGATAAATATATTGGAGAAAGAGAATGTATGGTTTTGGGGTGATATAGAGGGACAGTGGGAGATAGAGATATAGATGGAAGGTCAAGAGAGGAAAAAAGAGAGATATGGAGATTGGGAGGGAGGGAGGGACAGAGAGTTTGATATATATCAAGTGAGAGAGCATGTTTGTTTGTGAGGCTGAGATAAAGAGACAAAGGAGAGATGAAGGGAGATATAGATATAGATGGAGGGGTGAGATACGGAAGAAGTTTTCTTGCACCAGATGCATTGATTTCAATGTAGATAGTGATTTCTAATCCTATTTGATTGCTTGCACTATATGCATTGATTTTAGTGTAGATGTTGATTTGTAATGATATTTGATTACTTTCACCAGATGCAATGATTTCAATGTAGATGATTTATAATCCTATTTGATTTCTTACACTAAATGCATTGATTTCAGTGCAGATGGTGATTTCTAATCCTATTTGATTAAATGCACTAGATGCATTAATTTCAATATAGATGTCAATTTGTTATTATATTTGATTACTTGCACTAGATGCATTGATTTCAATGTACATGATTTCTATTGGTATTTGATTTCTTGCACCAAATGCATTGATTTTAGTGTAGATGTTGATTTCTAATCTTATTTGATTGCTTACACTGGATGCATTGAATTCAGTGTAGTGCTGGTTTCTAATACTATTTGTGCACTTGCACTAGGTGCATTGATTTGAGTGTAGATATTGATTTCTAATCCTATTTTATTACCTGCATTAGATGCATTGATTGCATTGTAGATGTTGTTTTATAATCTTATTTGATTGCTTGCATTATATGCATTGATGTCAATGTAGATGTTGACTTATGATTTTATCTAATTGGATGTATGATGGTACATTAAGTTTAAAGTGATTGGATTAAGAATGCGCATTGATTTCGGTGTAAGCACAAAAAATTATTGACAATATACATTGAGTTTTGTGTTATAGTAATTTAACCTATTAATATTGGAGAGAAAGAGAGACAAGGTATGATGTTTACTACAACAACTTGAGCTAAAGATTTAAATGGTTTACAACTTCAATTATCATTTTCATATAATTGATATGAAAAGATGACAAAACTAACAAGGGTGACACTAAGAATAGTACAAAAAAATAGGTTGAGATTGATCACAATGAAGACTATTTGTAATTGACTACATTTCTTTTATTCAGATTTTATATCATTAAGCATTATTACATTGTCATTTTTCATTCAAAACTTTTATTTCATCATTTTTCATTATTAAATTTATTAACAATATTTATCATCTCAACAAAGTGAGGTAACTAAGAAAATTTAAAATTAAAATGACTAGATAAATCTCAGACATATTTAGCATATTTAAAATCATTATATTAATATTAGATGTATTTACATATTATTGATAAAATTAATCATATGTTCGATAGATTTTCCTTGGCTGCATCGAACTGAAACCAGCCTAGATCCATCCTAACTCTGTATCTATCAAGCACCGAGAGGGATCAAATCTCTCGAGGTGCAAACCTTTCCTCAAGTTTTGCACTCAAAAAAGAGGTTTGCACCTCGATAGATTTGATCCCTATTGGCACTTGATAGATCCAGAGTTAAGATGGATCTCACATGGTATTTATTTTAACTTTGTATTTATCAAGTTTTGAGAGGGATTAAAATTTTCCAAGTGCAAATGTTTTCTCGAGTTTTACACTCAGCAAAGAGGTTTGAAAGTCAAGAAATTTGACCTCTTTGGATGCTTGATACATTCAGACTTAAGACCGATCTAGGCTCATAATAATATAAAACAGTACAACCACATTAAAAATATTAATGTGGTTGATATAGCCGAAGGCTTCATTTGTATCTACCATTGATAAATATATAACAAAAAATGTTATTGCAACAAAAATATTATTATTAACTTTGATTCTACTTAACCCTTAAGAATCTCATGTCTTGATAAAAACAAAAGTGTTGAAGAGTTTCTATCCTTTACAACCAAGATATATAAGGCAGGTTTTCTAAAAGTAGGTATGCTTAGAAAATCCCTATGAAATTGGTGGATGTTGGGACATCAATTTTTTTAAATTTATTAAAAGTCAATGCAACCTAACAAACTCTTTAGCACACTACAACCATTGATAAGAATTCATAAGAAACATATGTCGAGCATATTCCCTTGAGAATCAATCTCAGTCGTCAATTAAAAAAGTAAAGAAAAGTCAACATATCCTCATCCACCTTAAGTTGAAATAGGAAGTATTCCACTAATTAAGTTATAAATATCAATTTATTTTTATTTTTAAATGGAAATTGTATTTTCCACTTGACATGTTGATATAATATTATGAAGTTTTCTTATTTAAAATTATTTTTATTTAGTTGAGAGTTCATCTTTCCCCAATTTTAGGAAATAGGTTAACACCTAATATCTAGAAGCATATGGTAGGAGTGAAAGCCTCCCTCTTTATGAACTATAAGTTAATAATTCCAAGTTGCATGATTTTTCTTGAATAATGGTGATGAGTCAATGTGCATTCATTGATAGGAGTCAATGATGGTTATCTTCACTACTAGTTTGACAAGTAAGTTATAATATATTTTCTCCCTATTTAAAAAAAAATAGGATTATTATCTAAAATTGCTTCTACTTAGCTAAGAGCTCATATTTCTCAAAAGTAACAAAACAAGTTACTATCCAAGACCCAAAGGCATCTAATAGGAGTGAAAGCCACTTTACAAACCACCAATGTTTCCAAGTGGCATGGTTTCCCTTAAATAATGATGATGAGTTGAATTGCATTTGTGGATAGAAATACCTAATGGTTGACCCCTCTGTGGGTTAACAACTAAGTTATGATAGAGTCTCACACTATTTAAAAACAAAACAAAAAAAAAAAAAGTATTATAGAATCTTTAATGAAAAATATGAATTTGAGTGGAGTAGATATATAACATGATAATGATATTTAAGTAGTTTAAGAATATTAAAAAATGAGTATTTTAAGTCATGATAATTGAAATTTCAGAAGAAATGTTGGCATTGATGTGTGTTGCAGTGTTGCAGGTGTGTTTTTGGTTGGCATTGATGCCAACCTAGTTGTTTGGGTTCCAGGTGAATTGGTTATGCATGCGTATGTGTGGTTGTAGGTGGCTTGTGTATGGATGATGTGTAGATGGACCTTGGCATGTATACCAATTTGTACTAGCTTGGGAGATGAGATGATATTTTTGATCATGTTGTTGCAACAGATGTTGCTGGTTGCCAGAGGAGTTAGAGTTGAGGAGCCTTGTTAATTAGGTCTCCATGTCCCAAATTAGGTCTCTCATGTTGATGATATTATAAATTGGGCTTGGAGAGGATCTACAAGTGTTAGTGAATGCTTAAGATGGTTGTACACGCATTGGAGGATGTCTGGCATGTTTTTGAGTTTCATATTGATGGTAGAGTTGTTGTGGAGAATTTTGATGGCCCGGGTGCTAGTATATAGTTGTTGGTTCACATCCAAGTCAACCTAGTTTAACTCATGATGATGATAGTGACATGGTAGTGACTTGGTGTTGCTTTGCAGAGGTGTCAATGACTTCCAAAGATCCTACAGAGGTTTTCAAGCTTTGGAAGAATTTTGGGTAGGTTCTAAGCTGAGGAAAAATCTTTTTGAACATCCTTTGCCCCAATCGCATGGATGATAAGTCATGGGAGCGATTAAAAAGCTCTAATTGTTGGAAGATAGGCATGTGGGAGAGACTGAGGACCTTCAGTCAAATCTATCCCATGTTGTTCATGCGACCGAGGTTTCTCATGAAAATTTCTCTACATGTGCAACTCAACGAATTTCAATATTTTGGTGAGGTTTATGATCATAATTTTCCAGAGAAAAGTCAAATCAAGTCGTGGGTCTCTAAAAGTCAATCAAGGTTGAAGATATGAAAAGGCCAATGTAGTTAGTGGTTGATTTGGTCAAGAAGGCTTTGTTATAGCTTCAACAACACCATATATTAATAGTAAACAAGGACCAATTTCCTAGGTTCAACTTTTTATGCCACATTCATACACATTTTCCCATTATATGTATATTTATATATTGAATTGTTAAAAACTAAATTAGAGTGAAAATGTGGTGGTCATGATAGTCATTGAGAAAAAGCCATATATATATATATATATATATATATATATATATATATATATATCTCTCTCTCTCTCTCTCTCTCTCTCTATATATATATATATATATATATATATATATATATATATATATATATATATAGATATATATATATCTTATTTTTCTATTTATGACTAGGATATTGAGTATGTTAATGTGTTGTGGTTAATCATTTTAATAGAAACTTCTCTGTTGGTTTAGTAGTGATTGTATAAAAGTGTTATAATTTTAGCATTATAGATGGATTCATGGACCCATTTAAGGGGGTCATTGAATCAATCTACCTAAATTTTAACATTACAGACGAGGGTCTCTAAATTTTGACATTGCAGATGGACTCAGAGACCCCTTTGTCTCTAAATTTATAAACACTATAGATGGATTCAAAGAAGGGGGTCTCTAAATCTGTCTGCAATGTTAAAATTTAGAGACAAAAGGGTATTCATAATTTTAACACTATATATGGATTCAGTGACCCCTTTGTCTCTAAATTTTAACACTAAATATGGATTTAGAGACTCCTGTAGTGAAATGTAACACTTCGATATCAAAATTGCAATTTTCCATTTCTAGACTGACATAATTAAAAATTACTAACATAAACGAATAATTCATATCGTTGTTGTACTTGTTATTTGGTCATATTTTTATTCTTGGACTATAATAACCATTTACATTAATCATTATTAATTTTTTTACTTTTTATCTAGTCATATATTTTAATTCTCCGCTAAATTAGTCATTTAAGTTAGTCATGTTTAGTTTAGTCACTTATTATCTAGTCATATTTTTTATCCCTAGAATAAATTAGTCGTTTAATTTAGTCATTATTAGTTCAGTCACTTAAATTTTCTCAAATGTACTAGTAATTCACTCGAAGTAATTGTGGTGACTAACATTTTTAGTCACCTAGTCACTAATTTCATCATTTTCTACTAGTGATGTAACTATGGTTGCCTGAGCTCTAATTTTCATTCCAAAGTATGGGTTTGGTTTCAGATTGTAATTTTATTTCAAAAAAAGAAATGTAATATTTGTATTTATTTATGTAATTTTATGTTGATTAAATGTAATAAGTTACTATTCCTAAGATGTTCACTCAAACTCTATTGCCAACATCATCCACCTACGAAGGAAAAAGTTAGAAGTCAAAGAGCATTAGTGCGAAAATTTGAAAAGTGACATGAAACATTAGAAAATGGGTTTTCAAAGCATAAATCAAACCCATTCAAGTATAAAAGTTCCCAAAGACATCAATTCAACATTCATTTGCACTCCTACACTCTCAAAGCATCCTCAACAAAAGGGAATTTTCGAGTTTTAAAGGAAATTGTGCAAAATGGGGGCAGAGGGCACATTTTGAACTGGACGGCGCGTTTTGAACTGGTGTTGTACGTTTGCAAGAAAATGCTGCGTCTTTCCTAAGGGATCTATGTGCTTGTTAAGAGAGGGCGTGTTTGACCAGATTGTTGTGCATTTGGCATAAAACTTCCAGAGATTGCCCAAAGATCACAACATCATCTCCAAGCTTCAAAATGTGTCACCAACATGCTCCAGCAAACAAGTAGGTTGAAATCATATCACTCCTCTCCTCAACAATTAAATTATATGGTGTTTCATTGTGTTTTGGTGTCCTATTAAATTCAAAACCATAGTAACGTAATCCAATTCCTAAATTTCATTTTCTAGCATCCCACTACCATTCCTACATTTCAAAACTACCCCCGGTTACCTCCCTCATATCACACAACCCCATTTTCATCTCCTAAATTTCCTCACACCATTCCTACATTTCAAAACTACCCCCGGTTACCTCCCTCATATCACACAACCCCATTTTCATCTCCTAAATTTCCTCACACCATTCCATACTCTCTACACATACATTCCATTTCAACATCTCCCTAGGGTTTGAATCCAATAACTCATGGAAGAAGAAGAGAACAAAAGTCAGAGTGAGGAAGAAAGAAAGGAGAGGAGGCTATCTAAGAGAGGAGGAAGAATCATTAGACATGAGCCAACCAATACCAGAGAACTCATGGCATCTCCCATCACCGTAACAAGCTTTAAGCATGTAGGTTACTTTGAGTTTTGTGAGAAAGTATAAACGATCCAATATTATCCTATGTTGACCAGATTATTCATCACCAACCTCCATGAAAACCAGGTAACTCTTATGTTGGCATTATGATACAAATGTTGTCCTTGATGGCAACTCACTCAGATGACAGTTCATAGTGCAAAAGACTAACAAGCAAAGGATTACAGATCAGACTCCAAAGAATGAAGAAAGAGAGGTATATGCAGGTTCACTTTGTCCAACTAGTGTATACAAGCGGGTTAATAGAAAACAAGGAGTGTATACCATATACACACACTTTCACAAGAGGAAAAGCGTGTACATATTGGAAAACTAAGTTTTTGGTCTGAGGTATTTGGTCCAAAGTATTTTGATACATGGTATTGGTCCAAGGTATTCTGTCTGAGGTATTGACCCTAGGTATTTCGTCCAAGGTATTGGTCCTAAGTGGTTTTGATCCATGGTATTGAGAAAGTTCTAAAACTATATAACGAGGAGAAGATCATTAGGCCAAGGCGTGCAAGTATCGAATATCTGATGAAGTGTGAGATCTAGTATGCAGGTTATTAGCTTATCGTGCTTTTCTTGATCTAAAGAACCTTAGAGGTTGATGAGGGATAAGATCTAATGATGGATCAGGATCTTAAGGCTTGAAATGAATTATCATTATGTGGTTTAATCATGTATAATCTAGATTTGAATTCTGACGCATGTATTATTATTTAAATGTTATGATTTGGGTATAACTTGAGTCTGGAATAGCTGCAAAATTCTGAATTAATATTTGTAGATGCGTACACTGGTTGACTTTGATAAAAGCACGTATATAGATTGGTTCATCACATGGAAGTAGCATATACCTCATGAAGTATGTTCCAGTTGTTTCTGTTTGCTGTTGCAGAATTCTGGGTTCTGCTTTGGGTTCTGGTGACTGTATTCTTGTGACTGTGTTTTGATGACAGTACTCTGAATGTTCAGATTGATTGATTGTGATTTGCTTCAGTGATGATGGGCCTTTAGTGATTCAGTTGTGGGTGATTCAGAGATTAATGATTGAGTTTCAGTGATTGCTTGATGCAGATGTATTTGATGATTGTATTGTAGTTATGATGTTGTTGATGGGTCCAGTATGAAAATTAGATGAAACGTGGCCTTTAGATTGTGGTGTTGTGTTCCAGGAGTATCCAGTCTAAAAATTTATGAAACATGATCCTTGGAGGAAGAAAGAAGGTCATAGCCTGCTGTAGGTCAGCACCTATGTACTAGTAAACATATCGGCTAGTACAAGAGCTAGGGGGTTGTTGCTCCCTTCTAGTAGAAGTTGGATAACAAGAGAAGGTTGTAGCCTTCTGCAGGTGGGTGCATTGTATTGGTATGAGTCTGCACCAGTACAAGATTGTAAACATGTTTTTCTTATATTAAAAAGAAGACAACAGCAAGTGGTTTTTGTCCCGCATTGGGTTTCCACCTTAAATATTAGTGTTCATGCGTGTTTCTTATGTGTGATGGTTTGTTCTGTTATTACTGTACATGGTTACTATTTATATGGTTAATGAAGTACTGATGCACTGATTAAAGATCAACATATGATGAATTAACTGAATCATAGGTTTGTTGGATATACGTTGGTTGCCTTAAATACATATGCGTGTACACGCAAGTTACCTTCATTGAAGTAGCATACAGAAATCAGAGTATGAAATTAAAAGGTTATTTATTTGACTAATGCTAATTCACCCCCCCCCCCCCAAGTATTATTTCCAACAATTGGTATTAGAGCAACTCCTTTAGAAGAAGCTTGATTTCTTGAAGGGAGATCCATCATCATGAGTAATCAAGAAAGCGTGGGATCCATTAGACCACCAATATTTGATGGGAGCAACACTGTTTATTGGAAAATAAGAACCACGACCTATATACAATCACTTGGAACGGATGTATGGGAAATTGTGGAAGGAGGATATACATTTCCAACAACAATTCCTATAGATACGACAGGTAAAAAGCAATATGAAACCAATTCCAGAGTTGTCAATACTTTATTGGGAAGTTTGTCAAAATTAGAGTTTGTCAAAGTCATGCAGCTCAAATCAGCCAAAGAAATATGGGACAAAATCGTTCTAAGCTACGAAGGAGACTCTCAGGTAAAATGTGCTAAGCTTCAAACTCTCAGAACTCAGTATGAAACTCTTAAGATGGATAGTGATGAAAGCATAGCTAGTTACTTCCTACGTATAGATGAGGTTTTCAATTGTATGAAGAATCTGGGTGAAGAAATTAATAAAGTTACCATAGTTGAGAAAGTTTTGAGATCCTTATCTACTAAATTTGAACACAAATTGTCTGCCGTAGAAGAAAAGCAGGATCTGTAGAATATCACTATGAAACAACTTCACGAAATCTTAAATGCCTTTGAGATGAGAAGAGGAGGACCATCAGATATGAGAGAAGCCACATTTAAAGCATCAGCAAAGGGAAAAGAAAAAGAAAAACACAATGAATCGGGATACATTTAAGAAGAAGAAAATGAGGTAAATTTTGTGAAGAAGCTTCAATGGGGTTCTAGAAGGTTCAAAGGTAAGCTACCTTTCAAATGCTTTTCTTGTGGTAGAGTTGGTCATTACGCTGCTTTATGCCCTCATGTCAAAGGAAAGATGTCTGAAGAAGGTAATAGAAGTTATTATACTCATGATGGTAGTGATGGCTTGTCCAATAGTGATGAAGATGATCAAGAAATTAAACTTCTCATGGCATATGAAAATAATGCCTTAGAAAAGGAAGATTTCCTTAAAGAAATCAGTCAACTTAAAATCAGTTTGGAAGAAAAGGATACAGTCTTAAACAAAGTGACACTTCAACTCACTGAAAAGGACAAACACAATGAAGTATTAGAATGTGAAATAGTAAGTCTAAGAAAGAACTTGAAAAGGCAAAGACTCTGAATCTTAGATTTGCTAAAGGATCATAAAAGTTAGATGAAATCATCAAAGTTCAGCGTTCACCCATTATAAAGACAGGTCTTGGTTTTCATGAATCTATTGAAGGTGAATCTAGCTCACAAGGTAAGGCAAGGAACTCTAACGCAAAATCTGAAATGCTCAACAAGGAGATGAGAGGTGAATCCCATCAACAACCAAGGAAAGAAATTCTTCAAAGAAAATTGTTTACTCCTTACTGTGGAAGTAATAGTCAATTATTTCGTTCGATGAATGATGCTCAATGTTTTATATGACATAATTTTGGACATGTTGCAGCTAGATGCAGAAGTAGAATGGTGCAAGACCGTCATACAAAAAGATCATCACGTTCTAGGTACTTTAAGGGATATTGTTTTTCTTGCAATATGTTTGGTCACAAGGCTATTGGTTGCAATAAAAGGAATATGAAACATGTAAGATGCTATGTGTGTAACAAGTTTGGACATAAAGCAAGGGAATGCAGAAGCAAATTTTGGACACCAAAACAAAAGGAGAATACATAATCACAATCCAATGTATTGAATAAGACAGAATTATCGTCAGAAAGATGTGGCATAGCTCAGTTTACAGACATAACAGACCCAGGGGAAGCTAAAAGTGTAAAACTTCAGTATTCCAATTTTCATACGCAGTTATTATGAAAATAAGTTACGTATATACACGAGTTATAAGTTGCACAGTCACGTATATCGTTTTTTGAGGAAAAAGAAGTGAGACAGACTCAGGAAAATGAGTCTGATATGGTTCAGTCACTCTTTTGCTCTATTTGATGATGGTTACAATGTGCTGATGATTTGTAGAAATGTGTTGGTGCTAAAAAGTTGATGTATATCTTATTAATGATGATACCTTTGATAACTCTCACTAATATTTGCAATGATCAGATCTGAGAATGAATAGTTGGCATAGGTTCAGGGGGTGCATATGATTCTAATAATGCATTGTTGGCATTATCTTAGAAGATCTTGGTACAGATCCACATAGTTGTTTTGTTTCAGGTGACTCTTTTGATGATAGAAATATACAGGCGGTTCATCCTAATGTTGATGATGGCGCAGATCATATATGTTGTATGATAGTTGCTGATGACTATCATGGTCTTGTTTAGACTGCTAGTCCTTGTTATAAATGTCATGTATATCATTTGATGTAGAGGTCATGAAGATACCTAATTTGTAACCCCACTTTGCATGGGAAGGATGATGTAAATTTTCAGTCGTGTATAAAAAAATTGGTGTATCCCCACATCGTTGGGAGATTGATGTATGTATGAGTCATTGGTGATAGGAAGATCATACTCGATTAGTTGAGTTATAGAGTCATGTTATTCTTTTGAAAAATATTTTTCCAGACTCTACATGTGCTCAGGGGGAGCATGAACAGTTTTAGTGCATCTCAGCATGTACAAAGGGGGAGCTCAATCAGGTAATTCATCACGTACTCAGAGGGAGCATGGACAACATAATGTATATCAAAGGGGGAGAAGATCTTGGTCCACCCTTTGCCCTTGATGTCAAAGGGGGAGAGTAGCTTGGTGTGGTTGTTGTTGCCATCATGTCCAAAGGGGGATATTTTTGGCCTTATGATACAGATGTTGTCCTTAATGGCAACTCACTTAGATGACAGTTCATAGATTAGAAGACTAACAAGCAAAGGATTACAGATCAGACTCCAAAGAATGAAGAAAGAGAGGTATACGTAGGTTCACTTTGTCCAAGTAGTGTATACACGCGGGTTAATAGAACAAAAGGAGTGTATACCTATACACTCACTTTCAAAAGAGGAAAAGTTTGTACATGTTGGAAAACTAAGTTTTTGGTCTGAGGTATTTGGTCCAAGGTATTTTGATCCATGGTATTGGTCCAAGGTATTTGGTCCGAGGTATTGACCCTAGGTATTTGCTCCAAGGTATTGGTCCTAAGTGGTTTTGATCCATGGTATTGACAAAGGCCTAAAACTATATAAGGAGGAGAAGATCATTAGGCCAAGGCATGCAAGTACCAAATATCTGATGAAGTGTGAGATCTAGTATGCAGGTTATTGCCTTATGGTGCTTTGCTTGAGCTGAACCAAGGATGACCTTTAGCGGTTGATGAGGGATAAGGTATAATTATGGATTGGGATCTTAAGGCTTGAAATGAATTATCATTATGTGGTTTGATCATGTATAATCTAGATCTTAATACTGACACATGTATTATTCTGTAAATGTTATGATCTAGGTATAATTGAAGTCTGAAATAGCTACAAAATTATGAATTAATATTTGTAGATGTGTACGCTGGTTGACTTTGATTAAAGCACGTATACACGCTAGTTCATTGCATGGAAGTAGTGTATAACTCATGAAGAATGTTTCAGTTGTTTCTGTTTGTTGTTGCAGAGTTCTAGGTTCTGCTTTAGGTTCTAGTGACTATGTTTTGATGACAGTACTCTGAATGTTTAGATTGATTTATTGTGATTTGCTTCAGTGATGATGGGTCTTCAGTGATTCAGTTGTGGGTGATTCAGAGATTGATGATTGAGTTTCAGTGATTGGTTGATGCAGATGTATTTGATGATTGTATTGCAGTTATGATGTTGTTGATGGGTCCAGTATGAAAATTAGATGAAACATGGCCTTCAGATTGTGGAGTTGTGTTCCAGGAGTATCCAATCTGAAAATTTATGAAATGTGGTCCCTGGAGGAAGAAAGAAGGTGGTAGCCTTCTGTAGGTCGGCGCCTACGTACTAGTAAACATATCGGCCAGTACAAGAGCTAGGGCGTTGTAGCTCCCTTCCAGTAGAATCTGGAGAACAAGAGAAGGTTGTAGCCTTCTACAGGTGGGTGCCTGTGTACTGGTATGAGTCTGCACCAGCACAAGATTGTAAACAGGTTTTTCTTATATTAAAAAGAAGACAACAGCAGGTATTTTTTGTCTCGCATTGGGTTTCCACCTTAAATCTTGGTGTTCATGCGTGTTTTTTATGTGTGATGGTTTTTTCTGTTGTTATTGCACATGGTTACTATCTATATGGTCAATCAAGTATTGATGCACTAATTAAATATCAACATATGATGAATTAATTGAATCATAGGTTTTCTAGATATACGCTGGTTTCGTTAAATACAGATGCGCGTACACGCAAGTTACCTTCATTGAAGTAGCATACATAAATCAGAGTATGAAATTAAAAGGTTATTGCTTTGACTAATACTGATTCACCCCCCCCATCTCTCAGTATTATTTCCAACACCTTGCTGGTGTCACCTTCACTGTATCTCCTACTATCACATCAGTTGTCTCTAGGATCCCAAATGTTGGGGGAAAATGGTTTAAGCAAGGAGAATTGAATCATTTCTATTATGAGCCATTTCTTAAACCAAGGTACAATAATGAGAGAAAGATGACTTTTCCTTTCTCTTACCTCCTAGACATATATGTTCCCATGATGAAAATCATCATGAGGTATTTCACTTGTGAGGGTAGGTTTTCTAGGCTTTATTCCTATTGGCTTGTTGGGGCCTGACGTAGGTTCAGAGTTGATTTAGCCAAACAAATCGCGATACTACTGGCCCTTTCAGCAACAATCTACAGAGCACAAACCGAGGTCTCACCCAAAGTAGTATGGGAGGGTGCTAGAACCAGGTTTTTGCACCTTGGAGATGTCTGATGAGTTCAAGTGGTCTGCGGTTTGACCCAAAGTGCAAGTCACTACACACACTTACCTGTACCTCGCAGCCTAAGATGTTGCCTTCGCACAACCCTACTCGAGGGCCGAACGCTGTCATTACCCAAGTCCTTAATAGTATTACACTATTATTTGATTAACTTATGCCTACTTGTATGCGTTAAAGTATACTTAGCAATATAAATCATTCATACAGGTGCACGTAGTAAATAAATAGTATATTTGCAATTTATATCAAACAGGTAATAACCTAAGAACATGTACACAAAATTAAGATAAAACCTCTCTTTATTATTTTATTCCTCGGTTACAGACTCGACTCCACCCTGCACACTCAGCTATAGGAGTCCATGCACTCAATTGCGGACTACAAGGCCTCTATGCACTCAGTTGTAGAGCCTTCTCCTACTCTACGACCCAAGACACCCTTATACACTTAGACTCCTGCTCCTCACTTCTGCTTCACAATCTATTACTTCCTTAGTTATACACTGAGAGGCTCACTCTATTTATACAATCCCATGGTCCGTGACCATGGGTAGGCCAACATTACATGACAAGACTAGGGTGGACAACCGTCTTACTCTATCATACATTTCGCGCTCCACGACCACAATTCGCGGAGTCTTTACAACAATATTAAGTCAAAACTTGGGCTTTGAGCCCCAAAACATGCCTTGGGGGGATTCCATGCCCAAAAGGCCCCCAACACAAACATCGTGACTCACCCTCGAGTCACTCGGTTGGCGCGGTGATCTTGGCATGGAGTCCCTCGAACTATTCTGGAACTGTACTAAGGTCAGCAACATACTGAGCTACTGCTTGCTGGATCTGCTGCATTTGTTGTTCTGAGACTTCTGTGTCTAGGGTGCTTATCTGCATCAATGTGTGCATCCCTTGTATGTGTGTGAGCTTTCCTTCAATGTTTTTCGTGATAGTGAAAGCCTCGTCGATCCAAGGCTGAACACATGCTTTGAGAACTGCCTCCTTGTGTCATTCCATGTCCAGCTGCTCCTTCAGTGCTTTGGCTTGCTACATCCTCTCAAGCCTCTGGGTGAGGACTATTGTCTATGCAATTCCTCAAACACTGTCATATTGTTGTTAGAGTTCTTGTGCTTCTATCTCCAAGCGTTGGATGTTGCAGTCCTCCTGTAGAATTGTGAGGACCTGTTACACTAAAAAATGTCACCATGACTATTTACAGTTAGTATGGCTCTATCAACAGTCATGTTATCCTCCTGGGCAAGTCTTATGCCTCTGCTCTCCATGTCAAACTCCAAAAAGAGAGAAAGTCTTTATAAATGTATTTATCTTTGGGTACGCAGGTTCTCTCAACCTTACCTGTGGGTACGCACCCAATGTTCACAAGAGCTGCGTCCTTGTACGCTCTGTATGTAAAGGGGCAGGTGCGTCCGCCTGTAAAGGTCAAAATGCGCAAGTTTCATCTTTAAAAAGTTACTTGTGGTCATTTCTAGAGCATTCTAGAAGGTTGTTCGATGTGTATTGAGCGCCTCCAGATGGTTCATGTACCCCTACCAAAGAGGAACTTATCCCATCAATGAGGGAGCTATCCCATCCAAATAGGGGATTATCCCATTGATGGTGGACCTGATTAACTTCCTCTTGAGCACTATAAATACAGGCATTGGGCTAGAAGGAGGGGAGGTTGAAAGCTAAACATTTCTAAGGGTAGATGCTGCTGGAATTAGGACTCCCATTTAGAAGCTTGTGAGGAGAGATTGCCATCTTTGCTTGTTCTATTTGGAAGTGGGTGAGCTTTGTCAAAGTAAAGGAGAACTCTTGATGGACCCTGGGAGGGACTTGCACAACACCAAGGCTCAGGTTGTAATTGTTCCTTTTGTTTCCTATTAATGCAAATGAGTCCATTCTTCTCAATAACTTGTTATTTATGAGTTGTTTCATGTACTCCTTGGTCTATGTGTTAAATATGTTTTATTTTATGAGATTATCAAGTGCTATTTAATTGTTTGATTGTTAGTGGATGCAGGTTTCAAAGTGAAGGAGGAGCTCATCCGGATCAGTGGAGCTGGACTGCTACAACAGCGTTGGATTACAGGTAGGATCTAAACACTTGATTTCTTATATAGTGAATGCATATTTAGAGAAGGATTGCTCTTGTTTGTCTTGTTTGTCACTAGAGAGTCTTAGGCTCCTAGGGAGGTTGGTTGTGTCCGCACTATCGACTCTTTCCGCCTGACAAATTGGCCACTCCACTGGGGACTCCATTGATGTGAAAGTCTTTTCCTTTGTATGCAACTTTGATCTGAGAAAAGTCATTTATTTTCTGGTTTTTGGCTCTGTGACTTTGTTTTTGGGTGAGTTAGCTTAGGGTTAGATTGAATTTAGTTTTTCTTGAATTTTCCAGTAGGACGCACCCTCTAAGTATTGCACAGTGCGTCCCTGTACGCGCTGTCGCTGTGTGCACAGAGCGGGCCCGCACCTGTCTTAACGGGTTGCCTGCGTCCCCTGCTAAAATTTAAGAAAAATCCATTTTTTGTATTTTTGCTCTTAGATTTTTCTTTTTCTTAGTTTTTACTGCCCAGATCCATTAGTCTCTTGTCAAAGATTCTCACCTGAACTTGTTTCGATAGCATTGAGTGTTTTAGTGGATTTCATAGAAGTTTAAGCCCTAGGGTTTGATTTTTGAGTAGGTCTTGTAGTGACTTTGGCGGTAGAAGTTGTCAAGCCTTAGATCTCTCTGGTTTTGTCAGCCTTCTTAGAAGTCAGACCTATCATAAAGTCTACCTGTGAGAGCAACTTAACTTTGAGTGGTCTCTTTGGCAAATTTCGAAGTACTTGTTGATTGAGTATTGAATTCCATTTTACAAAAAGAACAAAAAGATTTGAGTTTTGTTTTGACTAGTCTTTTGATTCTGCATTAGCTGGTCCTTGACTTGATTTTGGTCAAGTAAAACAACCTAGAATCATCTTTGTAGGCTTTTGCCTCGTTAGGTTTGCTTAGATTAAATTTCTTTCTGATTTGCTTGTGAGTCAAGTTTTCATAGATTTTATAGCTTTTGAGATTGATTTTCATTAAAATAGATTTATATGCTTTATTAAATAAGAGAAAATACAAAAACATCTCCTTTGAAAAGTTTTGCTTCAAGTAGCTTTGAAGAGTTTTGAAAGAAAAAGAGTTTTTCGTGCACGTAAGGAGTGGTCATGTTTGTATGCTTGAAAAGATAAAGAGAATTGTTTCTTTGATTGTCTTTACTAAGAAAGTTGTTTTCTATAAAATTTGCATTTCTCAACTCTCTTAGTTAGGAATTTCATTGAAAGAGAAAAGTAGCGTAAATCATCTTAGGTGCATCTTTGTAGTGGTTTGAGTCGAGTCTACACACCATTGGTTTCACTTCCGCTACCTTTTGTCTTTAAGAAAAACCATAAAATTAACGCTTAAAGTAAAATCAACGTAGTAACTTTTATTTACTAGGGCTCTGAAACACCAATTTAGATCAGGCTAGTGTCTTGGAGTAGGTGAGTAATTAACTCTCCAAGACAACAAAACCAAACAAGTAGCTTATCTTGTGATAGAATAAATCCAATTGTCTCATTTGTACTCTGGGAAAGCTCCTCTTAAAGGAGAAGCACGAGCTCGTGTCCGAACCAGTGAGGGGATCAATCCCCCCTCGTTGGGAACGACGCCAGACACGCACGTGTTACAAACGGTAAACCTCGGATTAACCATTGTCGAGGAGCCAGGGGTCACTTGTCGGTAAACCTTGGATTATTGTCAAGGAACCGGCAAGGGGATTGAGCTTGATACTCTGCCCTTGCGTGCTGTCGGAGTGTAGACTGTTCCCCCAGGTGCATTTGTTGCGGTTGGTAACCTTAGTGACAATTATCTTTAGGATTCTACCAAGGTGACGGTGGAGGGAAGATCCCACTGTACCTGGAGCAGATGTCAGCTAGACTCACTTGGATTTTCCTGGGGGTTCACTTCACTCGAGACGGTTAAAGTGGAGGAACTTGTGTCGGTCTATTCATTAAGCAGGTTGCCGGGGTAACTGTTCCACCCGCCACTTCTGTACTGAATCCGGCGATGTTGGGTTTCATCTCCAACTAGCGTTTTCGGTCTGGAAGGCTATTGTTTGTGCTTGGTTTGACGCCCTAGATTCTTTAGGCGTGTGATTAAAATTTGTTTGGTTCTTTAGAGACTTTAGGTGGTTTGATTTGAGATTTTACTTTGTTTTCGTGTGTAGTAGTTAAAATTTTTTAGCTGTGGCAGAATTACCGAGACAGTCCCGTAGACTTCGGGGCCAGTCTCCTGAAGTTGTTTCTGTGGCCGAATTGTTGAGAAGATCCCGTAGACTTCGGGGTGAACCTCCTCGAGACGACCCCAGTAATCTAGATGGTTTGAAGGTCCTTGTAACTCCTCCTAGTGGCAGTAGAGTAGGTTCACTTGAAGAAGGAGAATCTTCCTTGGTAGTCCATTCAGATTACCAAGGCCTAGAGACAGGTTATAATCCCGAAGCTGTTACAGTTTCTGAGCTTGTTGGTAGTTTTTCGTCTACTAGTGATACAGGCGAAGAACCTGAAATATCTGAACCTGTTACTCCGACTTCTAGTGTTCCCGATTCACCAAGAGTAGAACGAGTTATCACCGAAAATCTTCCTACTGGTCTGATTGCTATCGAAGAACTTGCTCCAGAGGAAGAAATATGCGTCTCTAACCTTGAGGATCAACTTACTATTGATCTCAGGGAGCGTGAATCTATCTTTTACAGTCCTCCTAGAAGTACTACTTGGTACCTTTCGTTAACCAATTATTTAGACAACTCAGGGGTAGGTTTTTCTACACCTCGTACTCCTTTTCCACCTGGAGGTATTTATACTCCTGTAAATATGTCTGGTCAGTCGTCCGTGTTTACTCAAACTCCTGAATCTTTCTTACATGGCGGTCCTTCTGTTCCCACCGGGTATCAATCACTTTCTGGTACCTTTGCGGGGGCATCTCCTCAACCCATTGATCATGGGTTATTAGCTGGAAACAGTGGTAATATACCATTGGGTGTAGGAGACATTTACATGATGTCAGGTTCAGTTCCCGTTTCCCAACCTCAAGGTGGCCAATTACCGCCTAGGGGGCAGCCTCAGTTAACGCCTGGGGGGCAACCTCAAGGTCAGTATGTACCTATGGTGCAATACATGCCTCAAGGTCAACCCCAGCCTCAATATGTACCCCAGGGTCAACCTCAGTATCAATATTTACCTCAAGGGTATCAACCCCAAGGGTATCAACCTCAACGGTATCAACCTCAAGGTCAAGGTCAACCCCAGTATCCGTATTTACCTCAAGGTTATCAACCTCAAGGTCAATACTCGAGTCAAGGTTATCAACCACCTCAAGGTCAATTATCAATCCTATCCTCAATCCGGTTATGGATCTCATTATCCTCAACCTGTTACGGGTCAATACCCTGGAATGTTAGTGTGGGATCCATCACAGGATCAACAGATGTTGCAGCCAAGTATATAGTTGGTACCTCAAGCTGGACAACCCGTAGTTTCTGGTCCACCCCAGCAACCGCAACCTGTCCAGTCAATGTTCAAACTTCTGTAACTTCGGTAGTTACTCAGCCGCCAATTGCACCTAGTACTCCATCTCAAATGGCTGCTGCAACTACCGCTACATCTGCCGCACTTACTTCTGGAGTATCGACAGCTCCAGTTTCTACTGTCTCTGCAACCACTCCTCAGACATCTTTACCGTTGTCTGGATCTACGATTCAAACCACGGTCCAGATGCCTATAGGTCAGCCTGGTATAAGTACGGTTGTCACTACTCAACCTCAATTTGTTCAACAACCGTACCAGGGACAGTACCAACATGGGCAAGCTGTCCAACAGCCGGTTTACCAGTATCAACCGTATCCTGGGTACACTTATCAACAACCTCAACAACCCCAGTACGGTCTGGTTAATCCTGGTTTTCCAGGAGGATATAATATCCCTAATGCGACTCCTGTTCCTAGTTATCCTGGATATCCTCCTCCTGGGACTGGTCTTGTGACCCAGAGTTTTAGAGATCCTAACCGGCAGTTACCGTTTATCGCAACTTTGGATTTACCAGACTTGACGCGCCTAACGAACGATCCAATTCAATATCTTCCGTTCTGGCCGCCAATGCCAAATAAGTTGCCCAGTGATATACCCAAGTTCGAAGGTAAGTCTGGAGAGGATCCGTCCAATCATGTGATGACTTACCACCTCTGGTGTGCTTCAAATTCTATCTCGGATGATTCGATCCGCTTACGTCTTTTCCAGCGTACACTCATTGGTCTCGCGGCCAAGTGGTACATTGAGTTACCACGGGCCTCTTTTTACAATTTCAGCCAGTTAGCTACCTCGTTCTTAACTCACTTTCAGTTGCCGGTCAGATACGATAACGGCACGGAGTTATTAACTTCACTAAAACAATCGACGTCCACGTATATTTCTGATCACATTCATGAGTGGAGACGTCGAAGAAGGCTAGTGAAAGTTTTTATCCCGGACCAAATCTTAGCTGAATGGTTTGTTAAATCATTATTACCGAAGATTACTGAAGATGTAGCTAAGGCCGGAGTAGTTACTGAGGAGCAAGTCATTGCTCAGGCGCAATACCTTGACTTAGTTTACACTCAGTCGGGTACGTTACACGAGAAGATTCCAGATCTTCCAAAATCGAATCAAATCGCTGCTGCTCCTTCGGGATCTCATGCCGCTGATGGTATGATTGGTATCGTGAATACAAAGAGCAAGAAGAAGTCTTCCAAGGCTTAAACTACTCCTATAATCACTTTGCCCGATTCCCCGACAGGAGAGTCTTCTCCTGAACTTTCCGCCGATATTCACGCTGTAGAGTCATCTACGGCCAAATCAAAAAACGGTGGAAAGAAGAAAGGAAAGAAGAAGGCTAAAGCAGACAAGGCTCCGAAGGAGAAAACGGAAAAGTCGGAAACCAATGACGAAAAGCGCAAACCTCGATATCCTTGTCTTATTTGTGAAGAGGATCATTTTACGAGAGATTGCCCTCATCGGGCCGAGGTTGTGAAAATAGTCAAAGGTTCTCCCACTCCTGCTGTGTTAAAAGATCCATTTCCAAAGCAGGAAAGTAAGATGATAGGTTCTTCCTCGACTGCCAGTGAAGAACCCATTTTGATGATGTCTCATGTGAGGATTGCGACTCGATCGCAAGATTATGGTAGTAAGAATCCTGTTGATGGTAAGGAAGCAGAATCTTCTCATTCTATTCCATCAACCTCAGCTCCTGGTTCCGATCCACTACAGATCGAGAAACCTAACCCGGACTTAGTAATCAAACCGCCCGCCAAGGGTGTACTTCGAAGGTCTGCTTTCAATCCACATGCGAGAGCAGCCCAGAATTACAACATTGTTGAGGACTTAGCTGTTTCACCCTCAGCAATGTCGGCTTTAGAAGTGCTGCAATCATGCCCAGCACAACGAAAATTACTTTTGTCGGCTATCGGAGCTGTTGATGTTCAGGACCCGAACCTGATAATCTTCGATCTAGAAAATAGTACACCGCGTCTACCCCATCAAATGGCTTTCCAAATTCCAGTGATAGTCAAAAACAGGCCTATTCATCGGACTGTGATTGATGAGGGAGCTTCTACGTGTATTATGTCGATTCAATGTTGGAGATCGCTTGGTTCTCCTTCGTTGAACCAATCCCCGACCATCCTTAAGGCCTTTGATGGCCGTGGGTTCCGTCCGTTTGGTATTCTACAGGAATTGCCTATAGGGGTAGAAGGTAAAACCGTTAGTCTGGATGTGGAGGTGGTTGATGCCCCTCTAGACTACAACCTTCTTTTGGGTCGAAGTTGGTCATATGCTATGACAGCAGTCGTTTCATCGGTCTTCAGAGTAATAAAGTTTCCATATAACGGTAAGATCGTGACCATTGATCAGCTGACATACTTTTCATCCGACCCAGCCTCTTCAGAGAGTATCCAGCATGTCGGTAAGACGACAATCCCTTATAGGGACGTTGGCGTAGGTTTAGTTAAAGATTCCGGTTTACTGGGAACTTTTCCTTTCCCTCCAATCAACGCAGACCCTTCATTTGCATCAATTCATATGATTACATCAGACAACATTATTTATGATGATCCTTGGATTGTCCCATCTGAATCTGAGATAGACTCATTCGGTGATGCTATGCCTTTGAGTCCATATGAAATTGCTTATGAAGCTGTCATGTCTTTTACCGACTTGCGTTCAACAGAGCTCGACCAAATGAATGTGGTCAGTGAAGAATCACTTTTCACATCAACCTTAGAACGGATAGCGTTTCCCGAAGTCGTGTCATCTGACGAGCAACTTCGCGAAATCCTAAGTGTAGACGATCTACCATGGGAAGATCTCCATCACAGATCTTCGTTTTTACCTAAGGATGATGCTTTTGAAAATGATTTTTCATCTATCTTTACCGCTGAATATGTCAAAGACGCTCAGAATCCAACGAAACATTCTGATTCAGAGTTGAATTTAGGGAATATTTCTCGTACTATTCCCATTGATATTTCAGTGAAGCCCGGAATTGAGGAAAACATTCATATAGGTGCCTCATGTACAGAAGATGAAATCCAAACTTACAAGGCCCTATTCCAAGAATTCCGCGATGTGTTTGCCTGGTCTTACGAGGAAATGCCGGGAATCGACCCTGCCATTGTTGTTCATGAAATAAAGACCTACCCGGATGCTAAACCCGTCCGGCAACGGTTGCGTCAGATTCACCCTCGGAAAGCGGCTGCGATTAAAGCAGAAGTCGAGAAGCTGTTGAAAGCAGGTTTCATTTATCCAATCCCGTTAACGGATTGGGTATCGAATATTGTTCCGGTCAACAAGAAACAAGGAACAATAAGAATCTGTATCGACTATAGGGATATAAATCGAGCTTGTCCAAAAGACAACTATCCTACGCCTTATATCGATCAAATTATTGATGATTGTGCCGAAAGTGAAATGTTTTCCTTCATGGATGGTTTTTCGGGCTATAATCAAATCAATATTCTACCTGCCGACCAACCAAAAACCGCATTCATTTGTCCATGGGGGACATTTGCTTATTGCAAATTACCTTTTGGACTTAAGAATGCCGGGGCCACTTTTCAACGGGCGATGTCTTACGCATTTCATGACATCAAGCACATTGTGCAACCGTACCTCGATGATTTGCCTGCTCATTCTTTACATCGAGCTGATCACCTTGTCCACTTACGAGCAATCTTTATGAGGTGTAGGCATTATCGAATTCGGTTGAATCCCCACAAGTGTGTGTTCTGTATAGAGACGGGTCGATTGCTGGGATTTGTTGTTTCAAAAGCCGGCATTCGCGTCGATCCCTCGAAGGTCGAAGCTATCATCAAATTGCCTCCTCCTTCGAGTTTGCGCCAACTCCAAAGTTTGCAAGGGAAAGCGAACTTTTTACGCCGATTCATTCCAAACTACGCCGAGGTCACTAAAGGTTTTACACGGTTGTTGAAACAGAACGCTCAATTCTTTTGGGATGAGATTGCCCAACAATCTTTTGATGCACTTAAACACGCGTTGACCCATGCACCGTTGTTGCATCCTCCCAACTACAACCAGGACTACTTCTTATACCTCGCAGCTTCGCATTCCACTATTGGAATGGTGTTAGTTCAAGAAGATGAATTCGGAGCGGAAAATGTGATATATTATCTTAGTAGGACCTTAAATCCCACTGAGCTAAAATATTCGCATGTGGAGAAATTGGCCCTGGCAGCCGTTCAAGCTGTCCAGCGTTTTCGTCACTACATTCTTCTCCGTAAAACTACAGTTATTTCGGATTGCAACCCTATGATTTATATTTTGACAAAACAACTGCTAGGGGGCAAGTACTCTAAATGGATCGTTATCCTGCAAGAGTTCGACTTGGAGTTTGAGAAGTCCAAGTCTAAGAAATCCTTAGTTTTTGCGGAATTGATGTGTGATTTCCCGCGTGCTGACACAGAAACTGTGGCAGAGGAGTCCATTGCGGACGAATCTTTGTTTCTTATCAGTACTTTAGATCCGTGGTACGGGGATATAATCATCTATCTCCAAACCCAAACCTTTCGGCCTGAAGCTTCAAAGCCGGAACGTCGAAAAATTCGGTTTCAATCCCAGCAATACAAGATTATTGGAGATACACTTTATCGCCGGGGGGCAGACTTAGTTTTTCGACGTTGTTTAACTCACGAAGAGGCTGAGAGGGTTTTGAATGATTGTCACTCTGGAGCATGTGGCGGTCATATGTCTGGGTATGCCACAGCTCAGAAGGTGTTGCGCGCTGGCTATTTCTGGCCATCTATGTTTAAAGATTGTATCATTGCAGTCCGGAAGTGCCACAACTGTCAAGTGTTTGATCGCAAGATGCGCGCACCACCTGCTCCTCTCCACCCTATAATTGTCGTTGGTCCATTCGCCAAATGGGGTATCGATTTTATTACTTGTAACCCTCACTCGGCCGGGGGGCATGCGTATATCATCCTCGCGGTTGATTATTTTACTAAATGGGCCGAGGCGATGCCTACATTCGACGCAAGCGGCAAAACAGCTGCAGTTTTCGTATTCAATCATATTATAACTAGGTTTGGTGTCCCACAAGCAATCATTACTGACCATGGGAGCCATTTTCGAAACATCATGATGACTGAGCTTACAAGCCAGCTTGGTTTGCGCCACGATAGCTCTACTCCTTATTATCCGCAAGCCAACGGTTTGGTTGAGTCTATCAACAAAGTTCTGGTTATCATGATCCGACGAACCATTGGTATTCATCGGTCGAATTGGCACAACATGTTATTTTCAGCGCTATGGGCATACCGAACCTCAGTGAAAACTTCAACAGGGTTCACTCCTTTCCAGCTAGTTTATGGCTTGGAAGCTGTGTTACCCATTGAATGCGAAATCCCATCACTTCAAATGGCTGTCGAATTACTTCCAGCTACTTCCGAAGAGGAGAAGTGTTTATTATACTTAGCTAAATTAGATGAGACTCGACGTGACGCTGCATTGGCAATCGAGACTCACGCGAAGCGAATGAAAGCTCAGTATGATAGAAATGTGACCCCTCGAAGTTTTTCGGAGGGAGACCTAGTGCTATTATATGATCAAGCTAACGATAAGCTAGGTGCTGGAAAATTCGTTCCTATGTGGCATGGACCCTACATTGTAAAGCGAAAGCTAGCAAAAGGGGCTTATGAGCTGGTAGATTTTGATGGGGACTCTTTGGGTAAACCCAGAAATGGACTTTACCTAAAGAGGTATTATGCTTAAATGGTGGGTATGGAGAATTTTAGTTAGGTTAGGTTTTCTTTCTAGCTAGTATGTTTGTTAGTTTAGTCAGTGTGCTTAGCTTAGAAGGTGTGTTTTTCGTCGTTATTCTGGCTTATCTTGGTTTTACTCTTGATATTGCAGATGTCGACGCCTCTCCAAACATACATTGGATTTGCTGATGGTGCTTGTCGTAGTACACGGAATATCTCTTCCGCAGCTTGGGTTATCTATTCGCCCTCTGACGAGTTAGTTTCTATGCATGGGGTAAGCCTCGGTCAAACAACGAACAACATTGCAGAATACAGTGCAGTGGTTGAATTATTATCCGAATCTATTTCATTTGGAATTCGACGTTTGATAGTGAGGTTAGATTCTGAACTTGTTGTATTACAGCTTAATAGAGTATATGCCATTAGAAATCCTGTGTTATTAAGGTTGTTTTTGAGAGTGCGTCTCTTGGAACGTGAATTTGATTACATTGAATATCAGCATATTCCAAGGTCTTTAAATACATTAGCAGATGCAATTGCTTCTCGAATGTTGGACAGACATTTACAATAATCATGCAAGTAAATTTAAAAACATTTCATCACATATGTTAAACAAGATAAGCCGGTAATAGTGATATATATATAGATAGGAGTGTGTCAAAAAATATACATCGTCTTCGATCATAGGTTGAAAAACACCTTATGATCGGCAAAATGATAAGTACAAAAAGTCAAAAATGTCACATGTGTCTACAAAGTGACTAGCCAATCACTGGTGGTGCTCCCTATACGACACCACTGCACAGGCTACCTTACACAAAAACCTCCTAAACGGTCCAGGGACTGCGACTACATAGCGCTGAAGTCTGATAGGAATATCATCTATGGTAGTCTCAGGTATATCCATCGTCAGACGCTCTAGATCCTGCTCCAACTCAGCTAGTGACTCTGCAGCCGCATCCTGTGGAGCCGGTACCGGTGCAACTGGATGTCTCCTCTCAAAAGGCTAGAGGTTGGTTGGGCGCTGTGGACCAACATCTGCATTTTGAAAATTTTTTACTGTCAGTTTTGAGACGATATATATAAAAAACAAAAAATATATATAATTTGAAAACTTGTGAAAAATAAAGTACCTCTGTCGTCCCATTGTTCTCCCTGTGGAAGAACCATGTCCGGATCACCTCGAAAATTTACTCCGGCATACGGAAAGTCCTGGATCGAAAAAACCTGGTCCTCTAACCAGTGAAAATAACCATCAGGGAATCGAACAACTGCCGCGCCCTCGTCAGGATGCCGGGCCATCACCGTAACCCATCGTATCAGCTTTGGCTCCCGAGGACCCAAGATATCAACAGTGAGTTGCTGAGGGATCAGCATCGGAACTCTCTCTAAGGCAAAGCTCACAACTAAAGGCCCATATCCAAAGGTCTTCAGTTGTCCGTTCTTTGCCCTAGTCAGTTGGCCCTTCATATTGGCCGACACAGCATCGCACCAGTTGAAGATGGTGCCTCGGAAACAGTCAATCGCCATCCGCATTTGGGACCCGGTGGCAATATGTAAAGCGGCTGCACCGCAAATTCTGGTAACCGTGAAAGCTATAACCTTGAGTTCACGCCAAGAGATGTGTTTGATTTCTACGCCTTTCGCATGGTTTTGATTGGGTATGCACCAGTCTGCCCGGAGACTAGCAAGGGATTGGCCACCCGGCCTAGTCCCGGCTAGATTGAGTTGCTCGCCCCTATTTGGCAAGCCAGTGAGAAAGTATATGTCAGAGGGCTCTATCTCGAGCTGGTGCCCTCCGATGTAAAAGCATTTCTCATGAATGTTCCATCTCTCAACCAGCCACTCCAAGAATCTCACCTGAGCCCTCATGCCAGGTATGGCCCAGTATTTATATAGTCCACATGCTTTTAGGGCATCAATGGAAGGTTGATGATTAATTGCGGCTAAATCAACGTCCTCGTGCTCTCTTTCTCTCCAATCCAACATGGTGAGTGCCCTACACACCATGAAATAATGATTAGAATTAGTTTGGGAAATTTCAAATGGTTATTTTTGGGGTTTGGGGTTTCAAATTCCGCCCTTCGCGGGGGACGCACCCCGCGTTTAGGACACAGAGCGTCGGGACGCAGCTGGCCTGAAGGTGGGCTGCGTACCCCGACCTTTTTCCTGTGTAGGAAAAGGTCGGGGGACGCAGGTCACCCTTAGGGCACCTGCGTACCCCGCAGAGCGGATTTTAAAACCTAAAACCCCCCAAAAACCAAAACTAAAACCTAAAACAAAATTTTAATCGGATGAAATTGAAGAGGAGGATGTTGTGAAATACCTGGAAGAGACGGCGTTCGATTCTGACGGTCGGATTCTCCGCAACGACCACGGGAAGTTTCTTGCCAAAAGCCCTTTTTTCAACCTCAACAGTAAAATGGTAAAAATGACATGGTAAAAAGTCTTTTTATAGGTTTTTTGGATGAATGAATGCTAGGTTTGTTCATTTTTCACCATGGAAGGATATTTTTCAATGTATTTTTGCCTATCTTAAACAGGTATGAGTAATGTGTCATTTTTGTGCAGGACAAAGGGATTTAGAGGGAAAATTGTCATTTTTCACGAACCAAAATATCAGAGTCATCTTTTAAGCCCTTTTCTGACTCCTAAAAAATGAAAAGATTGCCGAGCGTTTCTTTTACACTCGTTAAAACGGAATTAAAAGACGGTCCCCTTATAGCCCTTTTCTGACCGTAAAAACAGGAAAAGATTGCCGGGTTTTTGTCGTTTCAAACTCGATACTGGAAATAAAACGACGTGTCCTTGATCGCTTTTTACTTTTCAGGTCAGTGGCACTAATTATGAAAGTACTCCTTGGTCGCAAGATCAAGCGGTTCCCCCAGGTATTATTTTATACTTTTTCGGGCTTGAGGGACACAAATCTACGAAAAAGTTCAACTTGGAGTCTTCTTAAGTTTTTCAGACTCTCTAAAATTGAAAAACGCCGAGTTTCTCCTATACTGGACTCGTTAAACATTTCACAGTAAAGGACCTATTCAATTACAAACAGGAACGAACCACTCCTTCCTAGGGTTCGAATCAAAACTAGGTTGGACTCATCCGAAGGATGAGCTTATAATCAAGCATATGTTATCCTCCTCAAGCTTGTTAAAAATAAAGAGGTACTTGCCAGAAATGGTGGGGGAAAAGAGAGAAGAATGAGCCTATTTGTTATCTTTTGTCTCAGAAGAAACTTTATTACCACTCTTAAACACGACACTTTTCATTCACCTGGGTTGGGAAATCCTTTACCTCACAGTTGATCAAACCACTTTGAAAGACTTCAGCCGGGTTCCGAGGATTAACTTTGAGTCGTTTATCACCAAGCCATCTGTCGTGTCGTTATGTGTTCAAGAGGTCTGCAAACAAAACTTTCATCTGCAAAATACTTGTCATCCATTTGACCATCCCTGAGTCAGTCCTTACAGCAACATTTCTTCAACTTGAACAATGATTTTGTGTTGTGGGCTTGCCTGCAACGGGTCGCTTTCTATCGACATCAGCACATTATCTAGAGAGATGACTTAGAAATCATCAGTACCTTGAAGTCTGCATGCATCAATGGCAGGTTTCTCGCCTTTGACATCAGTTTACATCATCGACTTTCGATCAAAGGACTCCGTGAAATGTTCGACATCAACTCATCTATTCACATCTCATGGATTGTACTGGGTACTTTGAGAACCATTGACATTACTGGTGGTCTCTCTCACACTTGTTAACAGTTTACATCATCGACTGGTAATCAAGTGGTTTCTACCATGTTCGACATCAACTCATTTATTCGCATGGCTAGAATCGTACCAATTCGGGAAGCAGAAATGAAGACCCTGGATCTAGTTTCCACCATCCAGGCTGCGAGGAGTTTTGTATTCATTATCTAAGTAGACTAATCATAAACAGATGGCTGCGCCCATATTGTGTCTACAAAATTCTATGATTATGTTGTACTACAAGATCATTCCTGTATCAGAGTAGTTAGTCTGTTAGTTAAAGTTTTGATCTGAGTATGGGAATGCCTACCTCAGTGATGATATAATCTTATACATGTATTTTGTGTTGAAAATTGCAGGTTCTGACCAGGCTCTCCACGAGATTATCCTTGAAATGATAAAGCGCTTCACCCTTCCTAGATAATACAAAACCCTAATCTATTATAGGCTTCGCACTTTAGGGGGCAATCTGTTACACTAAAAAATGTCACCATGACTATTTACAGTTAGTATGGCTCTATCAACAGTCATGCTATCCTCCTGGGCAAGTCTTATGCCTCTGCTCTCCATGTCAAACTCCAAAAAGAGAGAAAGTCTTTATAAATGTATTTATCTCTGGGTACGTAGGTTCTCTCAACCTTACCTGCGGGTACGCACCCAATGTTCACAAAAGCTGCGTCCTTGTACGCTCTGTATGTAAAGGGGCAGGTGCGTCCCCCTGTAAAGGTCAAAATGCGCAAGTTTCATCTTTAAAAAGTTACTTGTGGTCATTTCTAGAGCATTCTAGAAGGTTGTTCGACATGTATTGAGCGCCTCCAGATGGTTCATGTACCCCTACCAAAGAGGAACTTATCCCATCAATGAGGGAGCTATCCCATCCAAAGAGGGGATTATCTCATTGATGGTGGACCTGATTAACTTCCTCTTGAGCACTATAAATACAGGCATTGGGCCAGAAGGAGGGGAGGTTGAAAGCTAAACATTTCTAAGAGTAGATGCTGCTGGAATTAGGACTCCCATTTAGAAGCTTGTGAGGAGAGATTGCCATCTTTGCTTGTTCTATTTGGAAGTGGGTGAGCTTTGTCAAAGTAAAGGAGAACTCTTGATGGACCCTGGGAGGGACTTGCACAACACCAAGGCTCAGGTTGTAATTGTTCCTTTTGTTTCCTATTAATGCAAATGAGTCCATTCTTCTCAATAACTTGTTATTTATGATTTGTTTCATGTACTCCTTGGTCTATGTGTTAAATATGTTTTATTCTATGAGATTATCAAGTGCTATTTAATTGTTTGATTGTTAGTGGATGCAGGTTTCAAAGTGAAGGAGGAGCTCATCCGGATCAGTGGAGCTGGACTGCTACAACAGCGTTGGATTACAGGTAGGATCTAAACACTTGATTTCTTATATAGTGAATGCATATTTAGAGAAGGATTGCTCTTGTTTGTCTTGTTTGTCACTAGAGAGTCTTAGGCTCCTAGGGAGGTTGGTTGTGTCTGCACTATCGACTCTTTCCGCCTGACAGGACCTCAAGTGCTTGTTCCAACATGCTTGTACAATCCCGCACTACACCTCCGATTTCCTCCAGTCCCATTATGATAGTGCTAACGCGCTGTTCTCTAACTTCCAAGGGAGTGGATGGCTGCACCTTTAACCGCAACTCAGTGATCTGAAGATTCAACTCCAGTTGAACCTTTGTCGTTTCTTCCCTGACCTCGCGGACTCCTGCTACTAGTTTGTGGATCTGCACCTTCGCTGGTAGATCTACTGGGATAGCTAGCTCCGGGACACTATGGCAAGTGTCGCCTACCACCTACACCAACTGTTGATTTTGCGACACAAATTCATCGCACTGCAAGCTGAGTTGTTCCATGTTTATTTTTTTCTCACTAAGGACTTGGATCGTTCGGTACTCCCTAGCATGTAGCTCTGTTGTTATCCCATCTTGTAATAGATATAGTGTTTCACGCAAAAGGGCAGCCAGATTAAGGCCAAGGCCTTTTATCATGCTAACCGAAAATCTATCAACCTCATTTGTTGTTACTAGGGCCCCTTCTGGCAACACTATTTTGTTTTCCATCTGTTAGCTACCTATACCAATAGGTTTCATATTTCATGATTGGCATTGAAAAGGTCCAAATATGCTCTCCTTTGATGATGCAAAGATCACATATTTCCAAGAGAATAAAATCTGTGCTTTTAGCTTGATGTGCACTCAATTTTGATGGATGGTCCAACAGTCTAATCTGGATCATGCCATGTTTTAAATTTTCAGTTGTAGAATAGAGAAAGAAGTCTGTCCAAACTGTTTAATCTTGGCAGACAAGTAGTTTAGGTAGAGAAGAAAAGGCTCCCAACAGCTTAATCTGGGACCTTGGAAGAAATAAGGGTAGAAGTAGATAGAAAAACAAAAGAAAAAGCCAAAGAAAAGAAAAGGCAAATAAGGGTCTGCAAGCCTAAGTGCACCCTCCAAGAAGAAACAAAAAATGCTAGGCAAGTAGATGGGTAGGCAGTTGGGGTTGCAGAAGTATCATTCCTTACAATTAAAGGTGTGCTAACTTTGTTTACCAAAGCAAAATCAATGAATTGAGAAGGTCTTATTCTTCATCAAGTTGCAGCAAGCAAAGAAACATGTCTAACCTCCCTTCTTCCCCTTTTTCCATTTCATTACTAACACTCCCTCATCAGTTGAGATTCATGGAAGAAATTATGGTTTCATGGTGGTTCCTAATCTTTTTAGAAGCCACATTTCTTGTCTAAAATTATTTTCATTTTGATCTACTCCCTAAACTAAGTAAGTTTCAAATAAACTTAGTGATTTCCCCCTTATTCACTTTTTCATCCATATTAACCCCTAACTCTAATATGTAATTCCCTTATGTTACCCCTTTCCCTAGTATTATTAACACCATGGTGTATAAACCCCCAAGCATTCTATAAATATCCTCCTTTTAGCATTATAGCTAAATATGTCTGTCTAAAGGGAGGCTTTAGTCCACCTGGGACTGTGGTCAACCCTGTCCTGGGGCTGCTCTAACCTCTGGTTATGAGCAACAACCTTTCCCCTAAGCTCTCACCTTCCCTCTGCTCAGAAAAACCCAAAAAATCCCCAAAAAACCTTGCAAAAAACCCCTCCTACCCATAAACCCCTTTGAAATTGTGAAATAACCCAAAAACCCACCTTTTGCCGCTTAACCAAAGTATCCGCCCGCATTGTTATATTTCCAAAATACATTGAAAAACATTGTAAAACACCATATCCTAATGTTTTCCGCTGGGCGCAAGTTCCAAAATAAATAATAAATTAATCCCGCCCACCCATCCGTATTGTCCGATCACATCACCCTTCCGTCAACCATCGGATCGGACCCATGTGATCCGACGGCCCTCGTTCATATCGGAGCGGCCCCGACGTCCGACAGATACTTTCTGATATCTGTCAGAAGGTGACGTTAGGCGCCCGCCACGCGCCTTCCCCACAATGCATCGGAGGTACGCCTAACACATTCCACCTCCGTAGCTATAGCGGTGCGATATAAAACCACTAACCATTTCCGGTTTCGGTCGATCCGCTCATCCAACGTCATCCCCACGTCATTGCCACCCCGCCATCGCGTCAACCTTTTTGTCCGCCCCTGTGCCAATGTGTCTGCCACCACATCATCTCCGTGGACCAATAGCAGCTCGCCACCTCACCCGATGACGTCATGCTGACGTCATCCGACTCCGACCCCACCCGATGACGTCATGCTGACGTCATCCCAAAAACGCGCCAATATTGCCAAAAATCCATTTTTAGGCCAAAATCTCATGTTTTTTCCACTTTTGGCAAAAGACACTACTGCTATTTCTGCATGCTGCTCACGTCCAAACCAGCACTAGCCTACTAAAGTCGATTCCGAGACCGCCAGAGCCTCCATTGCACCTGCATTCGCAACTCTTGCCGACGAATTCACCAGGTATTCTTCAAAATCATCCCATAAGCCTGGTTTTATCCATAATTCCGCAAATAAACTGTTAACAGACTTTAAAACTCTGTTTTCACCGTTAAACACACAGTGACCTGCACTTATATCTAGCCAGTGAAGCCATTAAACTCCTGCAGGGCCGCATTTGACAAATTGAGTTGAAATTCACAGCTAGTTCGCGCAGTCGTGAACTAGGAACCTTAACTGACCAAATTCACCACAGAAAACACTTTGCTCAGTCCTGCTACTGTTTTATCAGTCCTTTAAGTAGTATTTCAATTGCTGCATCTGTCTCAGTCACCCTCTGTTCCATACAATTCACATTTCTCCCTCAAAGAAAACTCTTGGTGTTGCTCTGTATAGCAACTCTATCCAAAATTCTAGGAGAAGTCATGGATCCACTAGTAGCTCCAATAGCATTAAACGTTGCTCCGTTAAATGCCCCTCAGAGACAATTGGAATGGCAGTCTCTGGCATACATGGACTATCAGATTTCAGAGGAAATGCTGATGGGTACTAAGTTCCACATCCACCTGCTCAATGAACTGAAGGCCAAGCATGAGGCTGGAACAGATGTGCTGGGCATATGGGACTCATTCCTCCCTATTTTCAAGCTCCCTCAAGTTAACCAATTCCCTGATTTGATCCATCTGTGTGCTGAAAATTATGATCCCACTCAGAGGGCAGTTCTTGACCCTTTAGGATCAGCTGTGTTTTATGTCACCCCAGAAGCTATCAAGGATATGATCTGCTTCAGGACTAAGAAGAAATTGGTCCCTCTATCACTTGTAGACCTGATAAATCGAGGAGCCAGAATGACAGATGCTCAGGTCACCAAACTAAACCTGCTATACATTGGCTCTGACTCTGTGAAGTATCCTCCAATCAATCAAGTATACCTCAACCAACTGGGCAGAGATCTGGCAGACATGATTAGTCCCATTTTGGGCTACAACTCCATTGAGTTTGTTGATCAAACTGGGCTGGTAATCATGCTCATGTTTGCTCCTGGCAAGTCTCCTATCTGCTATGACTATGCCACCTATATAGCAGACAAAATACATGAGCAACTAATGAACCTGGCAAGAGAAAGAGTGTTCAGGTATACCTCCTACATTTACCACTTGATCCTATATCATCAACATCAAAAATTCTCTTTCCCAATCAAAAGAGAGGATGCCCAAGGCAATTCAAGATCAGTGGTCTATTGGTCATCTGTTTTCCACGTTAGAGGTGAAACTCCTTATACTTATTGTGAGTTCATAGATCAGTTCATCCACCCAGCTATGTCAATGATGATGGGCTCACCTCCTCCGAGGCTCACAGATGAAATGCAAAGGATCCTGCAGTTATCCAAATAATACAGCATTGGGGACTTGTACTTTTACCAGCACCACACCGTCATCAGGATGTATGGGTGTGAACTGCCTTCCTACAGACTGCCCAGATATGTGCCCATGAGGCTCTTTGCGCTAGAATACTTCAGGCAGTTTGGCAATGTTGATGTGCTTCACTTTTCAGGCAAAGGCAAGAAAGCACAGTTGAAAGTTAGGAACCAACTTGGCCACTTTGTCTATAACCAAAGGGAGGAAGGTTGGAGAGAAGCAGACAGGATGCTTGAGTCCCTTGGCCTTCAAACCAGTTTCCTCTGGAAACCTTATGACCCCAACCACTTCATCACTTTGAGAAGGCTCAGATATAGGCTCTTTGGCTATGATCATGTAAAAATCCCTCACATTGAAAAACATGCTAACCAAGCAAAATGGAGGAGAGGAACCCTAGAAGAACCGGTTACACAAGAAGAGCTGAATAAAAGAGCAGTGAGGAATCTTAAAAAGATGGCTGACCTTGAACTTTGTTCACAGGTGTTTTCACTGCCAAGCACACAAGTGGGAGCAGTTGCATCCTCCTCAACTGTAAATCAGCAAGCACCCAAAGCCACTGAAGATATATCTAGAAAGGGCAAGGAAAAAGAGATGGATACTGAACAGCCACCGCATGAGAAGGTGCAGCAACATCAGCAACAGGTACAACAACAACAACAACAGGAATTACAGCGAGAAGAAGGGCAGCATAATAAAGAGCAGCCCCCACAACAACAAGGGGTAGTTGAAGCCCAAATTTTCACAGAACAGCAGGCACAAAATACGGTGCCTCCAAGGCAAGAAACATCAGTTGATGCATCAATCCTCCAAACTCCACAAAAGGAGGATACTAGCAGAAAAAGGGACAGAGAGACTCCCTTGACCACATCAGAAAGTCATGGTGAGAAAAGACAGAGAATGAACCCTTTCTCTGATGAGGAAATGCCAACAGGGCAGTCTCTGGGCATGGGCCCACCTAGCAGGGAAGCATCTGCAAGTTCCTTCCAAGAGGAACAGAACAGAACTGTGGGAGGAGAAGTCAGCTCCTTAAGCCAGCAGAGAAGGGGTGAACTCAGCATTAAGTAGCAGTTCATTGAAATCAAGAAAAGGAATGAACCAATAAAAATACAGCTGTATAACCATCTGTTAAATATGGCTCCCACCAACCAGCAACGTCTAATGTCTGCTTTTGATGTCCAGGAGGGCAAGATGATCATGAGTCATTTCCTGCCAGCAGTAGCACAGCCCCAGTCTCATGCAGATTATATAAGAACCAATCTTGAGGTCCTTGCCAAAGACATCCACCCAATGGATAAAATTGAGTTGCACAAACAAACAGGTGAGATGGTCTATGCCTCCTTGGCAGACAAAACCTTGGACAACTATAGGCTGGAAAATAGGCTTAATAATACAGCTGCCCAACTCGAGTTGGAAAGGGCATCATCACAGGCTAAGGACAACAGAATTAGGTCCTTAGAAGATATAATTATTGAAATTGGGCATGATCCCAAAGATATCAAGGGCATCCAGGAGATATTGAAGTTAAGGGATGCAGACATGGATGCTTTGAAGAAAAAGATAAAAATGCCAGCCACAATCCACCCTCAAACAGATGAGGTTGCCCAGCAGAGGCATGATAAAGAAGCCACAGATTTGCTGGTGTCTCTCTACAAGCAGCTTATCCAGACACAAGAAAAGCTGGGAGAATCACAGGTTGCACAGGCAGCACTACAGGCAGCTTTGAAGCAAATAGAAGAAGGTCAGACCTCCCAGCCTCCTCCTGAAGTGATAAATCTTGAGGAAACTGCTCCACCTATGGTTCCTCCTCCTCAACAGACAAAACAAGCAGCAACATCCACCTCAGCAGCACCACTAGCAACAGAGCAGGCCCCAAGCCTGGACATGCAAAAGCTGAGGAATGAGATCCAGGCCCTGGAAGCTCAAATGACAGAGCTGAATGAGACTAGGGATAAATTGGCCAAAGTGAATGACAGATATGACAAATCCAAGCAGTCTGTGGCAGAAAAGGGCAGGGAGATAAAAGCCCTTAAAGATAGAATCAAAGAGCTAGAGAATGAGCTCAAATTAGATAAAGTTGTGGCTGAGCTTAAAATAGTGTTGTGGGATAACATTGGCCAATCTATAAATGAGCAATGGCAATATATTGAAACAATCCATGAGCAGTTGGACCTCATTCCAAAAGCACAGACTGAGATTCAAAGATCAAGAGCCGCTCTAAGCAACATGCCTGAAATAGCCACCAGGATGATCAATGTGCTTAACAATAGGACCAGCACTCAGTTGGCTGCCATGGGAATTTCAAACAGAACTGAGCACATTCAGTTAATCAAGAGGGTTCTCACACTGAGAAACTTAGTGCAGACATTGGAAAGAAGAACCCAGGACATGCAGACTGAGGTGGACAGGTTTTTGGAGAAGTTTCAGGTGTTGGAAAACAGAGGGCTCCCTAGCTTACTGAACAGCGCAGGGAGATTATACACACATGACCAGTATGCCAAAAGGGTTAACACATTTTCCACTAGTCAGATCAACGAGAAGCCCAGCACCTCAAAAGAAACAGGGCCAGCCACTGGACAGACTCTCTATAACAAAGTAGAAATTTTATTTTTTATAATGAATGAAATCAAACACCTGTTTGAGGCCCCTCCCAATTTTTACAAGTATACAGAGGTGGAGGAGACTATGGATGCAATCCTCAGGCATCAATTACCTACACAGGATTGGTGGACCAAGGCAATACAAACGATTTTGTAAACAGTGAGCCATTCACCAAATTTTGTTCATAAAAATATGAATTGTCATGCACAGCACAGTTTAATAAAATCAGCATGCATTAAAGATTAAAGCTGAGCCAACTCAGCAGAAATTTCGGCCAACAAAGCAAAGTAGGAAGGTACAGGTGTCCAGGCCGAGAAGCTACAGCAGAGCAGCTCCAAAAGCGCATTCCACAGCATTTATGCAGATCACTCCAACCGACTCAGTGGCCTCCAAAAGCCAAAATATCTTCTGACAAGCATAAAGATGCATTTACTTTGTATTCAATAATGTAATAACTTTGTGATCTAAATATCTTGAAAAGTTGGTGAAGATATTCAATTCTGAGATAACTTAGCACTCAGATATTTTGTAACGACCGATAGTATATATTTGCCCCTGGCACAAGCTTGCAGGGTTGTTGTTGATTTCTCCTGAAGAAGTTCTTATGCTGTAATCCTTTTAGAGTTTAATAAAGAAAGTGATGGAATTTCTCGGATTTCTGAAGTGTTGAATGCGTTCTGGTGTCTGTTGAAAACTACTGGATTCCTGTGTATTTCACAATACAATAAGTTTCTGTAACTCTCTCTGTTATGTATTTTCGATCTATTAAAATCCATATATGTTTCTAATTTCTAAGTGTTTGACAACAAAGAAAAAGAATAACCTTCAGGACTTATTCATGCAATACCCTGAGTTCAATCTTTGTTGCTAATAAATGTTTTTCTTCAGCTATATTCTTGATAAGTGTAATTCTTAATTGCTGCACTTTCAGAATATATCTTTCACAGTGACCTTTGTTTCAGGAATTCAAGTTTGCTCCTGTGAAACATGTCCTACTTTCACATCACCAACTTAATAGAGAATTCTTAATTGCTTTCTGTTGGCTGACCATGCTTCACCACTTAAGTTTAAATTTGTTTGTCTAAAATACACAATAGGCCCTGCAGTCTGAACATCACCACTCCTGCATTTCAAAGCATTTCATAGCTCTAGACTCCATTGCCCAATGATATACTATTCTCTGAACACTGCATCTTAAGCCCTGAAAGAAGTCCTTCAACCAAAACATAAACCAAAACCTGAGCATAATATCTAGCCTAAAAACACCATCAAAACAGAGACAAATCATAAAGAGAGAGCCCTCTCTGATTACAGTTTGGCTAGAAGCTGTAATCCAAAGATTGGTTAGTGGTTACCCCGGCCGTATTCCCTTGGGAGTCAAAGGGAACAACCTGGGTGTTAACATAATTGGCGACTCCGCTGGGGATTCTTAGGATTTTCCAATTTCTATACATCTCTCAAACCTGCAAAGCAAGCCTGAAATCAGTCAAGAGGCCTTCAAAACTGTTTCTGTGTCACATTGACAGCTTTAGGGAAGAGCTTTTTCAGTGAATCTTCATCTCAGCTTTGAAATATATATAGCCATTCCAAAATCTTTATCCAGTCCTTGCAGATATAAAAACTTCCTATAAAATCCTAAAAAAAACAGTTAGAAGCTGGCTCCCAAGAAAAATCCACGGCACACTAGGGCAAATCCTGACCCTAATCCACCCATCATTGTTGATAATCCAAATACCATCCCTAGAAACATCAGGAGGCAGTAAAGGCAGGAGCAGCCTGCTGATTTAACCTTAGATTCAGATCATCCTAGCCTAATCTCTACTCCATGCAAGGTTCTTTTCCGGTCTACCCCTAGTTCCCCTAGTTCACCATCCACATCTCAAAGTCCTCCTCTCACATCCTCATCCACCGCACATATCCCCTTGACCAACACTCCAGGTTCACCCTTACCTATTACCCCTGTGGTACCCACTGTTCCTATAATCCCAGCTGCCCCTGTTAATCCTCTAAACCCTGTAAATATGGCTAACAGATATGCACCCTTGCAGATACCAGCTAATGCTACAGCTCTACCCCAAGATTACCAAACCAAAATCTCATATTTTGACTCCAATGGCCCTCTGACAGCTGTCCAGCATGCCAAAAGGATGCAAGACCACTTTGAGACCTATGAAATTGATGATGACAGTGTGAGAATGAGGATGTTTGTTCAAAGCCTAACCGGGGATGTAACAACTTGGTTTAGATCCCTGAATGCAAATTCCATCACTACTCCTGATGAGCTTTATCAAGCCTTTACTAGCAGATGGGAGAAGAAGAAGGATCCTCTGCACATACTTGGTGAATATGACACTATCAAAAGAGGCCCCCAAGAGACTGTTTTGGAGTATTGTGCAAGATTTAACAATGTATATAACGCTATCCCACAAAATCTAAGACCCCCTCTTGATTTAGCTTTGTACAAATTCCCTAATGGTTTTGACCCTGACATGGCCTATCAGTTGAAAGAAAGAGATCCTCAATCCCTTGCAGAGGCCCAAAGGGTTGCTGTTACAGTGGAAGCCAACCTACTTGCCAAAATAAATAGAGCAAGATTGGAAAAGAGGATTGTTTTTAAAGAGGAACCCTCAGCCTTTGACCAAAAACTGGATGCAATAATCAATGGAATGAAAAGATTAGGTGATAGGGTGGAATCGGTTGAGAGAAAATCATCATGGGAAGCACCACAAAACAACCCTCCTAGGAATCCAAATTTTAGGAGAACTCAAAACCCAGGCATTGGCAAAGCCAGTGCTGATCAAGACATAAGACCCCCTTTCCAAGAAAATTATGCAGAAACTTCCACATCAACTGAGCCCAATGAAGATCCTGAGATTAATTTAATGGGTCTAGATGGTGAAAGTCAAGTTTTTTTAACCCAAGAAGATCATGAGGATGATGAAATCAAACTGTTCCAAACTAAATCAGGTGAATCCTTTGACTTTAAACAAGGCTATGACACTGCTGTTTATGAAGTCCATAAACAATACAAGCTAAGGAGCAGAACTGTGAATGTAAACCAGCCTGAAAAGATAAAGGATAATCAGCAGCCTGAAAGAGTCATAGTCACAGAACCTAATGACAAAACAAATTCACCTGCAGAAGAAGTGATCATTGAAGAGATCACTGAACCACTGTCCTTAAAACAGCAGCCTATGGCTACTTCACCCTCTCAACCTAATTTAAATGCTACTCCCCAAGAGATGAGTAAAAGAGACAAGTCCCAAAGTCAAGATAAAAATCAAGAAGAAGATTTAATGAACAAGGAAAGGACTGTTATCCATAACACCAAGACCCAATCTGAAAAACCCTTTGACCTAGAAACCGAAATTGGCAAACTAAAGATAGCAATTCCTCTCTCAGAACTAGCCAAGCATGACATCTATAAACTACAGATCAAGAAGTCCCTTCAACTCACTAGCAACAAAGATGATGTCAATGTGCTGGATGACACCCCAGAATTACTGTTCAGCCCAGAAGTGGATGGAAAAACGGTAGTCACAAGGGTGTTACCTTTCTATGTCAGCTTACATATTCATGATAAAATATTACATAATGCAATGTTTGACTCAGGTGCCTCTCACAATCTCATGCCAAAAGCAGTCATGGAGAGATTGAATCTAGACATAACAAGACCATACAAGGACCTGTTTTCCTTTGACTCCAGCCAAGTCAAGTGTCTGGGTCTCATAAAAGATTTATGTGTGTCTCTGGTTCAATACCCAAACAAGACAATCCTAATGGATGTGGTAGTTGCTGATATTCCACCTAAGTATGGGATGCTGTTATCAAGATCATGGGGAGCTAAACTCCAAGGTTCCCTACAATTAGACATGTCATATGCCACCATCTCTGTTTTTGGGCAACCAAAAAGACTGTACAGAGAAACACTCATGAAATACATGGTCAGCAGTGAAGAAAAGCCTCAAAACTTTCCCATATATGTTGTCCATTCGGACATAGACTCATATATTCTCTTCAATGACAGCACAACTCCCTCAAAAGGTGAGGTTGAAACCAAGATACTCATACAGGAGGAAGACTCCAATGAAAGAATTACCACCCATGAAACAACAGTCAATCAAACACTAGATGCTGCTGCTGCCCTAGTTGTCAAGAATATCCAATCAAATGATGAGACTGTCCTAAAAGACAAGCCAGATGAAAAACCACAACTTCAACTTACTTTGCCAGCCCATGAACAGATTGTTAAATCTCCTTCACAACAAGATATTCTATGGTTCCTTGAATTTGATGGCTCAGTCAACAAATTAGGGGCAGGAGCTGGAGTTTGGGTACACAATAAAGAAAATAGTCATGTAGAAGGCAGAGCCTATAGATTAAACTTCAAATGTACTAATAATATGGTAGAATATGAAGCTCTTTTACTAGGCCTCAAGTTGGTAAAGTTCTTACAAGCTGCCAGGGTTTCAATCATGGGTGATTCAGATTTAGTTATCCAACAAGTGAAGGGAAATTTTGTCACCAATGACAAAAGACTAAGGACTTATAGGGCTGCTGTTGCTGAGGTACTAAACTTTTTCTCTGAATTCCAAATCACTAAAATTCCTAGAACCCACAAGCTGCATGCTCATAGTTTAGCCACATTTGCAAGTACCTGCAAGCTGCCTTTTGAGCCCCATCATTGTTTTACAGCTGAGGTAAAACACAGACCCTCCATTCCAAACAATGTTAATGATTGGCAAGTATTTGAGGATGATGTGAAAATAAACCATTTTTTAACTCTGCAACAAGAATTTGCAGGATTAAATATTGACACTGATACAGCAAGTCAATCACAAATACTTGATACAGCAAGTCCATCACAAATACTTGATACAGCAAGTCAATCACAAATACTTGATACAGCAAGTCAATCACAAATACTTGAAAGAGCAAGTCCATCACAAATACAGTTTCAAAAGATTACTCACCCAATATCACCTAGAACAGCAAAACAAATGCTAAATCCAACTATTTTCAGCAAGGAAAACATTCAGCAAATTCAATCAATCAATTGTGAAGAAGTGGCCAATACTGAAACTGAAATCATAGAGCTGAAAGACAATTTTCTACCAACAGGCCTAACTCCACTAGAGGACATTTTTTATTCAAATGATATTCCCAGAAAACCAAAAATACAGCCCTTAAATGCAGCTATTGAAGAATGCAACATTGGTACCATTGACAAGACCAAAATAATCAAATTGTCTGCTTCTTTACCTCCTGACCAAAAGCCTAAATACATTGACCTCTTTAAAGAGTTCCAGGATGTTTTGCATGGAGTTATGAGGACCTAAAGTCCTATGACACCTCTGTTATCCAGCATACTATCCCTCTCAAGCCTGATCAAAAGCCCTTTAAACAAAAATTGAGGAGAATCAATCCCATGCTTCTCCCAGCAATGGAACAAGAAGTACAGAAAATGTTCAAGGCAGGCATCATAGCACCAATCAGACTCTCTAAATGGATCTCCAACTTAGTCCCTACAAGAAAGAAAACTGGTGAAATAAGGCTGTGTGTGGACTCAAGAGATCTGAACCAAGTATCCCTCAAAGACAACTATCCCTTACCCAAGATGGATCACATTCTCCAAAGAGTGGTAGGGGCCTCAAGGATCTCATTACTGGATGGATTTTCAGGCTTCAATCAAATCCTGGTGCACCCTGATGATCAAGACAAAACTGCATTTACAACCCCATGGGGAACCTTCAAATATGTAAAAATGCCTTTTGGATTGAAAAATGCAGGGGCAACATTTCAAAGAGCAATGGATATTGCTTTTTCCAAGGAGATTCATGACTTTTTAGTCATTTACTTAGATGACCTTACACCTTTCTCAAAATCAGACCAAGAACATATAAAACATTTGAGACATATCTTCCTAAAATGCAGAAAATATGGAATTTCCTTGAATCCCAAGAAATCCCTGTTGGTTTAGAGAAAGGTAAGCTATTGGGCCACATCATTTCTAAAGATGGCATTAGAATTGAACCAGACAGGATACAAGATATCCTACAAATGCCCCACCCAAGAAATATCAAAGAACTGCAAGGATTCTTGGGAAAAATAAATTTCTTGAGAAGGTTTATCCCCAATTTAGCTGAACTAATCAGATTACTAAATAACATGCTAAAGAAAGATTCAAAAGTAAAATGGACAGTTGAAGCAAATCAAGCCTTTGAAGGTATAAAGCTAGCCCTTACCCAAACCCCGGTCTTGACCAATCCTCAATTTGACAGAGAATTTATCATTTTCTCTTTTGCCTCCCAGCATACTATTGCTGTTGTTTTGTTAAAGAAAGATGACCAAGGAAATGAAAAGCCAATTGCTTTCTTCAGCAGAGCTCTTAGAGATGCACCTTTCAAGTATCAAATCATGGAAAAGCAAGCTTATGCTTTGGTCAAAGCCATTAAGGACTTTAGGATTTACATCCTTTATTCACATGTTATAGCCTATGTGCCAAGTCCTATTGTCAAAGATATTCTCACCCAAGAAAATTTAGAGGGCAGAAGAGGAAAGTGGATTGCCAACATCTTGGAATTTGATATTGAGATAAAACCTACAAAACTAATAAAAGGGCAAGGTTTGGCCAAACTAATGACAGAAGCAAATTTCCAAGCCTTAGACATCAACCAGCTGGACAGTGAAACGGAGCTGGCGACTCTAAAGATCAATGTAGCCTTTGAACAATCCCCTTGGTACTCTGATATATGTTATGTATTGCAAAACCTGTGTGCTCCCCCAGGATTGTCCAGAACTAAATGTAGGTTCTTAAAAATGAAAGCTTCTAAATTCTGTGTCATGGATGGAAATTTATTGTGGAAAAACCATGAAGGAATATTGCTAAACTGCCTAATTGAGAATGAAACTGATAATATCATAAAGGAATTTCATGCAGGTGACTGTGGTGGACACTTGTACTGGAAGTCCACTGTGGATAAAATGCTAAGGGCTGGTTACTACTGGCCCACCATGTTCTCTGATGTCAATAAATTCACCACCTCATGTCATAAATGTCAAGTGTTTGAGGGAAAGAGACAGCTGCTGCCACTTCCCTTGAGGCCTATTGCAACAGAGAGACCTTTTCAACAATGGGGCTTGGATTTCATTGGGGAAATTCATCCCTCATCTTCAGGCCAACATAGATGGATCTTAACAGCCACAGACTACTTCACTAAGTGGATTGAAGCTGTTCCATGCAGACAAGCAAATGATTCCACTATCATTCAGTTCTTGGAGAACAACATATTGGCTAGATTTGGCTGTCCTGACAAAATAATAACAGACAATGCTGTTGCTTTCAGATCCAAGAAAATGGTGAACTTCTGCCACAAATTTCACATTACCTTAGGCCATTCTACTGCATACTATCCCCAAGGTAATGGCCTTGCTGAGTCTTCAAATAAAAGCCCGGTAAACATTATAAAGAAAGTACTAGAAGAGAACAAAAAGAATTGGCATAAGAAGCTTGTGAATGCTCTATGGGCAGATAGACTAACAACCAAGAGATCAATTGGGACCAGCCCATATGAGTTGGTTTATGGATTGGAAGCCAAATTTCCCTCATCACTAGGGGTACCTGTTATGAAACTTCTTCAAGAAAGCCAAGCTGAACCAAATGATATGCAAAGAAGAATCAATCAAATCATATGTTTACAGCAAACGAGAGACCAAGTTTTCAGCAGAGTTCAAGTCCTACAAGAAAAATTAAAGAAGGCCTTTGACAGAAGAACTAAGGCAGAATATTTCAACATTGGTGACAAAGTCCTCAAGTGGGATTCAAGAAGAGAGGATAAGGGAAAACATGGAAAATTTGATTCCCTTTGGAGAGGACCATTTGTTGTCCAAGCAGTACAAGGAAACAACACTTATTTCCTTAAAGGTCTTAATGAAACTGATTTGGATGAAGGTCCTGTGAATGGCAGGATGCTGAAGCACTATTTTGAATATCACGCATAAGTGCAGCCTGAGTTTTCCCTTGTGCATATCCAGATGTATATATTATTTTCTGTCAACATGTAAAAATGCAATTTCTCAAAGTTTTCTTAAACTGCCAGCAAAAGGTGAATAGAATCAGAGGTCTACCAAGAAGAGAAGCACACAATTTTGGCATTTCAAAGCAGCAAGCTTCAAGATTTTGTTAAAGACAGTCAAGGGGCCAAGGCATTCTGACCTGTTGTTCTTGGCCTTTCAAATGAAAAACCATCCCCATGTGGAGCCACTGTTAGCTACCTATACCAATAGGTTTCATATTTCATGATTGGCATTGAAAAGGTCCAAATATGCTCTGCTTTGATGATGCAAAGGTCACATATTTCCAAGAGAATACAATCTGTGCTTTTAGCTTGATGTGCACTCAATTTTGATGGATGGTGCAACAGTCTAATCTAGATCATGCCATGTTTTAAATTTTCAGTTGTAGAATAGAGAAAGAAGTCTGTCCAAACTGTTTAATCTTGGCAGACAAGTAGTTTAGGTAGAGAAGAAAAGGCTCCCAACAGCTTAATCAGGGACCTTGGAAGAAATAAGGGTAGAAGTAGATAGAAAAACAAAAGAAAAAGCCAAAGAAAAGAAAAGGAAAATAAGGGTCTGCAAGCCTAAGTGCACCCTCCAAGAAGAAACAAAAAATGCTAGGCAAGTAGATGGGTAGGCAGTTGGGGTTGCAGAAGTATCATTCCTTACAATTAAAGGTGTGCTAACTTTGTTTACCAAAGCAAAATCAATGAATTGAGAAGGTCTTATTCTTCATCAAGTTGCAGCAAGCAAAGAAACATGTCTAACCTCCCTTCTTCCCCTTTTTCCATTTCATTACTAACACTCCCTCATCAGTTGAGATTCATGGAAGAAATTATGGTTTCATGGTGGTTCTTAATCTTTTTAGAAGCCACATTTCTTGTCTAAAATTCTTTTCATTTTGATCTACTCCCTAAACTAAGTAAGTTTCAAATAAACTTAGTGATTTCCCCCTTATTCACTTTTTCATCCATATTAACCCCTAACTCTAATATGTAATTCCCTTATGTTACCCCTTTCCCTAGTATTATTAACACCATGGTGTATAAACCCCCAAGCATTCTATAAATATCCTCCTTTTAGCATTATAGCTAAATATGTCTGTCTAAAGGGAGGCTTTAGTCCACCTGGGACTGTGGTCAACCCTGTCCTGGGGCTGCTCTAACCTCTGGTTATGAGCAACAACCTTTCCCCTAAGCTCTCACCTTCCCTCTGCTCAGAAAAACCCAAAAAAGCCCCAAAAAACCTTGCAAAAAACCCCTCCTACCCATAAGCTCCTTTCAAATTGTGAAATAACCCAAAAACCCACCTTTTGCCGCTTAACCAAAGTATCCGCCCGCATTGTTATATTTCCAAAATACATTGAAAAACATTGTAAAACACCATATCCTAATGTTTTCCGCCGGGTGCAAGTTCCAAAACAAATAATAAATTAATCCCGCCCCCCCATCCGTATTGTCCGATCACATCACCCTTCCGTCAACCGTCGGATCGGACCCATGTGATCCGATGGCCCTCGTTGATATCGAAGCGGCCCCGACATCCGACAGATACCTTCCGATATCTGTCAGAAGGTGACGTCAGGCGCCCGCCACGCGCCTTCCCCACAATGCATCGGAGGTACGCCTGACACATTCCACCTCCGTAGCTATAACGGTGCGATATAAAACCACTAACTGTTTCCGGTTTCGGTCGATCCGCTCATCCAACGTCATCCCCACGTCATTGCCACCCTGCCATCGCGTCAACCTTTTTGTCCGCCCCTGTGCCAATGTGTCTGCCACCGCATCATCTCCGTGGACCAATAGCAGCTCGCCACCTCACCCGATGACGTCATGCTGACGTCATCCCAAAAACGCGCCAATATTGCCAAAAATCCATTTTAAGCCAAAATCTCATGTTTTTTCCACTATTGGCAAAAGACACTACTGCTATTTCTGCATGCTGCTCACGTCCAAACCAGCACCAGCCTGCTAAAGTCGATTCCGAGACCGCCAGAGCCTCCATTGCACCTGCATTCGCAACTCTTGCCGACGAATTCACCAGGTATTCTTCAAAATCATCCCATAAGCCTGGTTTTATCCATAATTCCGCAAATAAACTGTTAACAGACTTTAAAACTCTGTTTTCACCATTAAGCACACAGTGACCTGCACTTATATCCAGCCAGTGAAGCCATTAAACTCCTGCAGGGCCGCATTTGACAAATTGAGTTGAAATTCACAGCTAGTTCGCGCAGTCGTGAACTAGGAACCTGAACTGACCAAATTCACCACAGAAAACACTTTGCTCAGTCCTGCTACTATTTTATCAGTCCTTTAAGCAGTATTTCAATTGCTGCAACTGTCTCACTCACCCTCTGTTCCATACAATTCACATTTCTCCCTCAAAGAAAACTCTTGGTGTTGCTCTGTATAACAACTCTATCCAAAATTCTAGGAGAAGTCATGGATCCACCAGTAGCTCCAATAGCATTAAACGTTCCTTCGTTAAATGCCCCTCAGAGATAATTGGAATGGCAGTCTCTGGCAGACATGGACTATCAGATTTCAGAGGAAATGCTGATGGGTACTAAGTTCCACATCCACCTGCTCAATGAACTGAAGGCCAAGCATGAGGCTGGAACAGATGTGCTGGGCATATGGGACTCATTCCTCCCTATTTTCAAGCTCCCTCAAGTTAACCAATTCCCTTATTTGATCCATCTGTGTGCTGAAAATTATGATCCCACTCAGAGGGCAGTTCTTGACCCTTTAGGATCAGCTGTGTTTTATGTCACCCCAGAAGCTATCAAGGATATGCTCTGCTTCAGGACTGAGAAGAAACTGGTCCCTCTATCACTTGTAGACCTGATAAATCGAGGAGCCAGAATGACAGATGCTCAGGTCACCAAACTAAACCAGCTATACATTGGCTCTGACTCTGTGAAGTATCCTCCAATCAATCAAGTATACCTCAACCAACTGGGCAGAGATCTGGCAGACATGATTAGTCCCATTTTGGGCTACAACTCCATTGAGTTTGTTGATCAAACTGTGCTGGTAATCATGATCATGTTTGCTCCTGGCAAGTCTCCTATCTGCTATGACTATGCCACCTATATAGCAAACAAAATACATGAGCAACTAATGAACCTGGCAAGAGAAAGAGTGTTCAGGTATACCTCCTACATTTACCACTTGATCCTATATCATCAACATCAGAAATTCTCTTTCCCAATCAAAAGACAGGATGCCCAAGGCAATCCAAGATCAGTGGTCTATTGGTCATCTGTTTTCCACGTTAGAGGTGAAACTCCTTATACTTATTGTGAGTTCATAGATCAGTTCATCCACCCAGCTATGTCAATGATGATGGGCTCACCTCCTCCGAGGCTCACAGATGAAATGCAAAGGATCCTGCAGTTATCCAAATCATACAGCATTGGGGACTGGTACTTTTACCAGCACCACACCGTCATCAGGATGTATGGGTGTGAACTGCCTCCCTACAGACTGCCCAGATATGTGCCCATGAGGCTCTTTGCCCTAGAATACTTCAGGCAGTTTGGCAATGTTGATGTGCTTCACTTTTCAGGCAAAGGCAAGAAAGCACAGTTGAAAGTCAGGAACCAACTTGGCCACTTTGTCTATAACCAAAGGGAGGAAGGTTGGAGAGAAGCAGACAGGATGCTTGAGTCCCTTGGCCTTCAAACCAGTTTCCTCTGGAAACCTTATGACCCCAACCACTTCATCACTTTGAGAAGGCTCAGATATAGGCTCTCTGGCTATGATCATGTAAAAATCCCTCACATTGAAAAACATGCTAACCAAGCAAAATGGAGGAGAGGAACCCTAGAAGAACCAGTTACACAAGAAGAGCTGAATCAAAGAGCAGTGAGGAATCTTAAAAAGATGGCTGACCTTGAACTTTGTTCACAGGTGTTTTCACTGCCAAGCACACAAGTGGGAGCAGTTGCATCCTCCTCAACTGTAAATCAGCAAGCACCCAAAGCCACTGAAGATATATCTAGAAAGGGCAAGGAAAAAGAGATGGATACTGAACAGCCACCGCATGAGAAGGTGCAGCAACAGCAGCAACAGGTACAACAACAACAACAACAGGAATTGCAGCAAGAAGAAGGGCAGCATAATAAAGAGCAGCCCCCACAACAACAAGGGGCAGTTGAAGCCCAAATTTCCACAGAACAGCAGGCACAAAATACGGTGCCTCCAAGGCAAGAAACATCAGTTGATGCATCAATCCTCCAAACTCCACAAAAGGAGGATACTAGCAGAAAAAGGGACAGAGAGACTCCCTTGACCACATCAGAAAGTCATGGTGAGAAAAGACAGAGAATGAACCCTTTCTCTGATGAGGAAATGCCAACAGGGCAGTCTCTGGGCATGGGCCCACCTAGCAGGGAAGCATCTGCAAGTTCCTTCCAAGAGGAACATAACAGAACTGTGGGAGGAGAAGTCAGCTCCTCAAGCCAGCAGAGAAGGGGTGAACTCAGCATTAAGCAGCAGTTCATTGAAATCAAGAAAAGGAATGAACCAATAAAAATACAGCTGTATAACCATCTGTTAAATATGGCTCCCACCAACCAGCAACGTCTAATGTCTGCTTTTGATGTCCAGGAGGGCAAGATGATCATGAGTCATTTCCTGCCAGCAGTAGCACAGCCCCAGTCTCATGCAGATTATATAAGGACCAATCTTGAGGTCCTTGCCAAAGACATCCACCCAATGGATAAAATTGAGTTGCACAAACAAACAGGTGAGATGGTCTATGCCTCCTTGGCAGACAAAACCTTGGACAATTATAGGCTGGAAAATAGCCTTAATAATACAGCTGCCCAACTCGAGTTGGAAAGGGCATCATCACAGGCTAAGGACAATAGAATTAGGTCCTTAGAAGATATAATTATTGAAATTGGGCATGATCCCAAAGATATCAAGGGCATCCAGGAGATATTGAAGTTAAGGGATGCAGACATGGCTGCTTTGAAGAAAAAGATAAAAATGCCAGCCACAATCCACCCTCAAACAGATGAGGTTGCCCAGCAGAGGCATGATAAAGAAGCCACAGATTTGCTGGTGTCTCTCTACAAGCAGCTTATCCAGACACAAGAAAAGCTGGGAGAATCAGAGGCTGCACAGGCAGCACTACAGGCAGCTTTGAAGCAAAGAGAAGAAGGTCAGACCTCCCAGCCTCCTCCTGAAGTGATAAATCTTGAGGAAACTGCTCCACCTACTGTTCCTCCTCCTCAACAGACAGAACAAGCAGCAACATCCACCTCAGCAGCACCACTAGCAACAGAGCAGGCCCCAAGCCTGGACATGCAAAAGCTGAGGAATGAGATCCAGGCCCTGGAAGCTCAAATGACAGAGCTGAATGAGACCAGGGATAAATTGGCCAAAGTGAATGACAGATATGACAAATCCAAGCAGTCTGTGGCAGAAAAGGGCAGGGAGATAAAAGCCCTTAAAGATAGAATCAAAGAGCTAGAGAATGAGCTCAAATTAGATAAAGTTGTGGCTGAGCTTAAAATAGTGTTGTGGGCTAACATTGGCCAATCTATAAATGAGCAATGGCAATATATTGAAACAATCCATGAGCAGTTGGACCTCATTCCAAAAGCACAGACTGAGATTCAAAGATCAAGAGCTGCTCTAAGCAACATGCCTGAAATAGCCACCAGGATGATCAATGTGCTTAACAATAGGACCAGCACTCAGTTGGCTGCCATGGGAATTTCAAACAGAACTGAGCACATTCAGTTAATCAAGAGGGTTCTCACACTGAGAAACTTAGTGCAGACATTGGAAAGAAGAACCCAGGACATGCAGACTGAGGTGAACAGGTTTTTGGAGAAGTTTCAGGTGTTGGAAAACAGAGGGCTCCCTAGCTTACTGAACAGCGCAGGGAGATTATACACACATGACCAGTATGCCAAAAGGGTTAACACATTTGCCACTAGTCAGATCAACGAGAAGCCCAGCACCTCAGAAGAAACAGGGCCAGCCACTGGACAGACTCTCTACAACAGAGTAGAAAATTTATTTTTTATAATGAATGAAATCAAACACCTGTTTGAGGCCCCTCCCAATTTTTACAAGTATACAGAGGCGGAGGAGACTATGGATGCAATCCTCAGGCATCAATTACCTACACAGGACTGGTGGACCAAGGCAATACAAACGATTTTGTAAACAGTGAGCCATTCACCAAATTTTGTTCATAAAAATATGAATTGTCATGCACAGCACAGTTTAATAAAATCAGCATGCATTAAAGATTAAAGCTGAGCCAACTCAGCAGAAATTTCGGCCAACAAAGCAAAGTAGGAAGCTACAGGTGTCCAGGCCGAGAAGCTACAGCAGAGCAGCTCCAAAAGCGCATTCCACAACATTTATGCAGATCACTCCAACCGACTCAGTGGCCTCCAAAAGCCAAAATATCTTCTGACAAGCATAAAGATGCATTTACTTTGTATTCAATAATGTAATAACTTTCTGATCTAAATATCTTGAAAAGTTGGTGAAGATATTCAATTCTGAGATAACTTAGCACTCAGATATTTTGTAACGACCGATAGTATATATTTGCCCCTCGCACAAGCTTGCAGGGTTGTTGTTGATTTCTCCTGAAGAAGTTCTTATGCTGTAATCCTTTCAGAGTTTAATAAAGAAAGTGATGGAATTTCTCGGATTTCTGAAGTGTTGAATGCGTTCTGGTGTCTGTTGAAAACTGCTGGATTCCTGTGTATTTCACAATACAATAAGTTTCTGTAACTCTCTCTGTTATGTATTTTCGATCTATTAAAATCCATATATGTTTCTAATTTCTAAGTGTTTGACAACAAAGAAAAAGAATAACCTTCAGGACTTATTCATGCAATACCCTGAGTTCAATCTTTGTTGCTAATAAATGTTTTTCTTCAGCTATATTCTTGATAAGTGTAATTCTTAATTGCTGCACTTTCAGAATATATCTTTCACAGTGACCTTTGTTTCAGGAATTCAAGTTTGCTCCTGTGCAACATGTCTTACTTTCACATCACCAGCTTAATAGAGAATTCTTAATTGCTTTCTGTTGGCTGACCATGCTTCACCACTTAAGTTTAAATTTGTTTGTCTGAAATACACAATAGGCCCTGCAGTCTGAACATCACCACTCCTGCATTTCAAAGCATTTCATAGCTCTAGACTCCATTGCCCAATGATATACTATTCTCTGAACACTGCATCTTAAGCCCTGAAAGAAGTCCTTCAACCAAAACATAAACCAAAACCTGAGCATAATATCTAGCCTAAAAAAACCATCAAAACAGAGACAAATCATAAAGAGAGAGCCCTCTCTAATTACAGTTTGGCTAGAAGCTGTAATCCAAAGATTGGTTAGTGGTTACCCCGGCCGTATTCCCTTGGGAGTCAAAGGGAACAACCTGGGTGTTAACACCATCTATGCGTGCAGCATCTGCTCTGCTGCAGAGGATCTTGCTGCAAGGTGGGTTGAAAGGGTAGCCACCTAAGGGGAATACACCTATAACTCTTCCAATTGTACCCTCAGGGCCCCCAACACAGTCTGGTGCTCTTGCATAAAATCCTGAAGAACCTCATTAGTGACATCATGCACTTTCTCGCCAATGTCAACGAGATCACCCTTGGTTAGGGTGACGAGTTCAATGGCCAATTTCAAGGCCTTGACCTTCTTCCTCGACCTTGGTCTCTCTATCGTGTGTGGGTGCTTCAACTATGTGCATGCGGCCCCTGGGTCCATGCTCCCTTCTGTTGTTTCTGCTTCCTCTGCCTCTTGCCCCTGCGAGGGTGTTGCTTGGCCCTCACCCACCTTCGTGGTTGCTTCTTGTGTTGCAGCTACTTCTATGGACTTTTTCTGCTCGACGGCTTTCTACACTGCTTCTCGCGCTGCCTGTACCTCAGTTGCTGCTGTTTCCTTCAACCTTTTCTCGGTCAACTATGTGACGCGTAGCTTGGCATCATCCTTCTTATTCTATTCTACTACCCTCTCGAGTTCTATAAGATCTGGTGCATGCCATTCCCGAGGCCATGCCTCCAAGACAGTGAAAATGGCATCGTTAGTGGATACAAAAGGTAGCTTCATCCACTACTTCATTGTGTCCTTGCACGCCCTGATGTATATATTATGCATATTGGCTTTGAATTCTGCAAAACTCTGTAGACTATTGTACACCATGGGCAACAAGCGGGGCTTCCGATTGATCCACATCCTGATGTTCATCTCCATGAGAACCTAGAAGATCTTGCTATCACGTATCCTTTTCGCATCCTTCGTGGCCCAGACCGAAGTGTACTTCGCGGCCTCTAGTAAATCTCTATCAATTGTGGGGAATTAACTGTCCTCTGGCAATTCCCTTGCTACGATCACTATGGAGAGCAACAACCATGCATAGTGGAAGGTTTTATCCTACTCCTGGGCTTCGCAACAATTCTTCAAGAATTTTGTGCAGAGGAACTCAGCCCAGTTAAATTGGACCCCCTCCATGCAGTGCTTGGCTAGTGTGATCACCGGTGCAGGTACCTCGTCTGCGCAACACTTTTGCATCACTTTGTCAGCCACGATATGTGTTGTTACGTGTACCACTTTGTCCTTGATGCCAGAGATGGCGTAGCCCATCTTCCTCTTCTCCAACTTGTACTTCGTCTTCATGGCCTCCGCGAGAGCCAAATCACTACCACTCCCTTCCAATATGGTCGCGAGGTCCTTTCCTTTGTATGGTAGCCAGGAAATGCGATGGATTAGGTCTGTCATGAGGGGGATAGGCTCCTCCAGCCATAGATACCCATCATGCACTAGGAAGAGAAGCTGCCTAATGATGAAAATGGCTATTGGGGCGCGGTGGAAATGCGACACTCATAGCAAGTTTAGTAGCCTGGCCTTTTCCACTCCACATAGCCACTTCCACGGCTCTGACATTATCACCATCCCCGTGATGTTCTGCTTCATGATATTCCCAGTCTCCAGGTGAGGGAACTTGTCGCAATCAGCGAGTTCCTAATCTTCAAACTTCATGGTTGGCATGTGGCCCAGTTGCGTGCCTTCAAACACAATGTCATTTGGGAGGAGTGGGGTCTCGAGTGAACTCTTGGTTTTGTTGAGGTCCTTGGGCACTTTGGCCTTCCCTTTTCACAGGAGGACATATGTGGGTAGTTTTGTCGCAAAGCGTGTAGGTTGAATATCCTCCTCCATGCCTTCATCTTCTTCCTCTGCGATGATAAGGGCCTGCAAATCTTCTTCCTCCTCATTTGTTTCTATTGTGACAGATTTCCCCTTCTCTTACATTGATAGTTTGGTGTGCAGCGGGTTCCTCAGGGACACACATACTGGAGCCATTGTCTGTTTATCCTTCTTGGGTCTTGTCATATGTGGTGATTTGGGGATATCTGCCACAACCCCGACACCTTCTGGAACATCCTCCACAATTGGGATCTGCACGGCCTTGGCGGTTACCTCTTCTATTCCCAAACCATCCTTAGTTGTTGTCATTGTATCTGGATTGTAATATGTCACTCATGAATTCAGGGGCTCAATCAATGCTCAACTCACAATGCTCAGGGCTCTGCTCAATCACTTAATTCTCAAATGACCAAGTGTTGTTTGCTAGGCAGCCCCTTGCATTTTATAGTGCCTTTTGAATTCGAATTCAACCATTCCCACCAATTTCAGGTCATTAATGCTTTCTTGGTGACAGATTTTCCCAAATCTTGCCCATAAATTGTGTCTTAAATGTCTGCCGCCGGCTCCATTTGGCCTCAAGTCGATCATCCCATCATGAGTAGTGACTTCAATGGTCAGTTTCTGGCCAATCCATGCGGCAACGCAGTCACCCACCCGCTGTCATGAACCTTGTGACTCTCTGCAATGTGCACATCTCCAACATCGCGCAGCTCCCAGGAAGGATAGTTTATAGTCCCGCGCTCCCTTCCAACTACCTAAAGCACTAAGACTATCCTTCCCTTGGCTAGTCAGGTGGTTGCACCACCCATGTGGAGTGCCATCTTATCCTCTATCATGGTTCTTGGAGAATCCCCACCTTCTATGGTTGTGCACTTCCTCATTTGCAACGCGCTATCGTTGTCACTACGCTTGATGATATGCGGTCCAAGCCAAGGAATCAGACTAACCAATTCATGGCAATAGTTCTCAAACTTGTTAGTATGATTGTACACACCTTGCCTTATCATCCTAGTTTTCTTGGCAAGAAACTCTTCCTTTATCTCATCTTCCAGCTTCTTGACCTCCACATCCATCAAAGTGCTTTTCTCTCTTAATTGTACCCTTTCTTTTTCAAGTTTGCGAAGCCTAAGGTTTCCCTGTTGGATTTCTTCCACAAGTCTCATGTGTTCCTTCCAGGCTTCGTGAACCATTGTATCTATGGGGGCTGTCATGCGTGGCTAGGGTTTTCCTATTTCATAGGGATTATAGCATTTGCTTCATACTGCAACATCGGAAGTGCCCACATGGTCAGATTTTTGCACATGGTCCTGTAAGCTCATAGAACTTCTGGTACGTGCAAATCCCAATCAGTACATCTCATATGGTGGACCGTGCTCAATACTTTGCATACTTTGTCAAATGTTTCCACGTGGATAATCTTCGTCGCGCTTGGTTTTATCATACTTCGTCATTCGTGCCATCGCCTTTCCCGCTCCTGCTTGTTGGTCTCGTTTCCTATCGTGACGATGGTGTGCATTCATGTAGGTTGTGTACCATATGCCTGTACCCATCAGGAGAGGTGAGCACGTAGGCTGTTTCGTCCATCATACCCAGCTTTCATCTGCATATGAGGCTTTCCAGACCGCATGAGTATCATCATTTTGCATTCACGCCAGTCCTCAAAATTCTGCTGGTGCGTACCCCACGACCTTGTAGGTGTAACGTGAAGTGCCCATTTCAGAGCGTCAAAACGCTGCTATTCCAGTACTTCTCTTTCAAACTTTTTTAGGAAATCATCCACCTTGCTCAACCCATCATACATAGGTAGATCTCTTACCTCTATTGTCACACAGCGCAGTGATCTTATCATCACATTGCAATTGAGCATGGTTACCTCGTGTAATTGGTTCTGCTATCGTTCTATTTCCTTGTTTGAATCTGATGTGCAGGAGTTTTCGCGCTCTCACGAAATCCTGCCATCCACTGTTGGATTCACCTAGTCCTACTCCCATGTGGTAATCTTGTAGATATATTCTAGATTGTTGTTGCTCTCATCGTCATGCACTGGTTCTATGTAGCGCAATCCTTCCATAGGGTCTAAAGGTAGCACTACACGTAGTGACTTTTTCTCAAAAATCGTCTTGCAGTTCTTTAGATCTATGACTCCATTCATGTCAGTGGCCCAATCTATCCCCAGTAGCATGAGATAGGGATTGTTGTCATCAACAATATCTATCACTTGGAAATCTGCAAGCGTGCTGGCACCTTCGACATCTACCATTATTTCCTGCAATCTTCCAATCGATAGGATCTATTGTTGGTTTTCCATTCACAGCTAAATAGGAGACCATTGCAATGTGGGCCTGCCCATGTGCTCCCATGTCTGCTTTAGCAGGACTTTCGCATCCAATCCTAGATCCAGATCACTTGATCCATTTCATATTCCTCAATTTGTGTAGTTAATCTCTTGTCCCTTCCTGTTCGGGTTGTGTTCTTTCTGAGATTATGGACTATGCGCAGTTCTCCTGATCCAGCACACATAGTGATGAGTTCTTGCAGTCACTTCACAGCCTTGCTTTCACGTAGCAGCTTCATGCATGTCTCCAAAAAGGTAGTAATCATTAATGGGTGCATCTCTGGTTCTAGTTTGTCTTTACTACCTGAAGTGGAGGCCTTCGTGAAGCTCTTATTAGCTTCCATGAATGTATCCTTCACACGCTCCAAATCAAACTCTGGTTCCTTTGTTGGAGCCTTGTGAAACCAGGCACTCTCTTCGGGCTATTTGTCCTTGTCATCTCCTATTGTGATACCACTTCGGAGCACAATGTTTACATTAGGGTCCTCTTCGTGCGGCTCAGACCTCATCATTTGCAGGTTCTGAGTCGAGGGTGGCTAGAGTGTTCCTTTATCGTGCAACCTCACTATCAGTGTGGGGCAGCGCTCCATCTCATGATTGGGTACAATATAAACATGACGCTCTTGTCAAATTTGTACAATCGCAAGCATAATGACCTGGCCCTCCACAATTGTAACAAATGAGTTGTTTGTCTCCCCTTCCTAGTCCCATTCCACCTCGACCTTGTCCGTGCCCCTGAAATCCAGTGCACGCCATTCCTTCATTTTGATCGAGGGTTCGCATTTCAGTCTAAACTCTGTAGGTAGGAGTCTGATCTGTCATCAGTTCATAACTTCTACAGGTGCGCTCATCATGGCCTACTGATCTATAGAAATTATAGAACAATTGTTGGGACGTGTGCATATACTACTGTAATAGATGGCAATTATCTGTAGCATGCTTCCCTCCTATCTGAAAAATTGCGTAGCATAATGGAGGCATCGTGCTCGGTCTTTCTTGTGCCTCTGGTCTCAATGGCATTGGTCCTCCTCCCTCTAGGTTGTTCACGAAGATTGGACAATGCTCCTTGTCATGTCCTTGGCTTTTGCACTTTATGCACCATAACTCCTCGTGCACCTCAGCACGAGTTGTCCTGCCCGTTTCAAGCTTTGCATCTCTAAACACAGGGTTTTCAATTGCGCGTGGATCTATTGGACTCCCAGACTAGGATCTTGTATTGGGGTCTCGTGCAGTGTCATTGCGATCTCCAAGGCTTTGGCTTAGGTGGATAGCTTCTGCTGTGACAACATGGTCCTTAGATGCGGCGTTAGTGATGCTACAAACCATGCGTGGTGCTGCCCATCCGTCAAGGTCATGTTGGATTCATGAATCATACCCTTCAGTCTCTAATCCAGCTCCCAGGGGGTCTCACCTGGAAGTATCACAATTTCCTTAAACTTGATAATTGACTATGTCTCTGATTTTGGCCTAATAAATTCCTTGTTTAGCACAGCTTGGATATCCATGATCCTTGTGTTTCGATTGTTATTTGAATGCTTAATGTACCATGTCAGTGCACAATCCTGCAACGCACTTACCAGCCTTTCCTTCTTTATATTGTCATCCATGACTCGTTGTGCTTCCCATACAACCTTTACCACGAACCAAAATTGGTCTGGATCTTCGTTCCCTACTCCCTTGAACACCACAACTTTATTGCGCTCGCCATATTGAACTATGGTGGTGCTGGAGGTGGTGTGGGTGGAGATGGGTGTGAAGATGGTGAATCTGATGGTGGTGTAGGTGGGGATGGTATGCACGGGATTCACTGCCTTATTAGACTGATCACACTTCTTGGTGAAACTTTTGCGAGCTCTTCCTCGCTTTCTCGCCGAGGCAAAATCAAGGGGCTAGTTTCTATTTCTGTGCTACCTTTGTTTCTATAGATCCTCCCACTTCACGTAGCCCCAAACATCAATTTATTCGCATAAGCAGCTTTTCACACAATAGCATTTTAATCCAAGTGTTCAAATATTTAATGTACTTACCTCACGGTCCTTTGAGGAAGCATCATTCCTCCTCGCTATAGCTGACTGAGGTGTCTACCACAAACTCGGCGATAAACCCTCTTATAATTCAATCGAGCCAATGGTCCATAGCGCATGCGATATTATCTTCTAATGCTTCTAGTCTGCACACCAACTCTGGAGTCCACATAATGGGTTTGTTGAGCCTACACCTTCATTGACTGTCTGCTAGTTTCACGATCCACTCGTACAACTCAAAGGGGAAGGATGCAAAGAAAATTTCGTGGTTTTTAGTATATAAGTAGCACTCTAACCACTCTTCCTTTGATAGTCATGGATTCCTATTTTCTTGCGTCATGAACTCGTGAATCTTTCTGTCCAACCACTCTTCAATTTCTTTCTTTGTCAGATTCCAATGACATGACATCAGACATCCCTTATGCAGATCCTGGTCCTAGCAACAAAACCATTTGTTGGCTTGTTGGGGCCTGACCCAGGTTCAAAGTTGATTTAGCCAAACAAATTCTGGTTCTACTGGCCCTTTCGACAATAGTCCGCGGAGCGCAGACTAAGGTCTCACCCAAAGTAGTATGGGAGGGTGCTAGAACCAGGTTTCCACACCCTAGAGATGTCTGATGAGTTCAAGTGTCTGTGGTTCGAACCTACGCACACGTCGCTACACGCACTTACCTGTACCTAGCAGCCTGAGATGCTGCCTTCGTGCAGCCCTACTTGGGGGCCGAACGCTGTCATTACCCAAGCCCTTACTAGTATTCCACTATTAGTTGATTAACTTATGCCTACTTGTATGTGTTAAAGTATACTTAGGAATATAAATCATTCATACAAGTGCGCGCAGTAAATAAACAATATATTTGCAATTTATATCAAACAGGTAATAACCCAAAAACAGATACACAGAATTAAGATAAAACCTCTCTTTATTATTTTCTTCCTCATTTATAGACTCGACTCCACCTTGCACACTCAGCTACAGGGGTTCGCGCACTTAGTTGCAGACTACTAGGCTTCTATGTACTCAGTTGCAGAGCCTTCTCCTACTCTACAACCCAAGACACCCTTAGACACTTAGACTCTTGCTCTTTGCTTCTTCTTCGCTATGTATTACTTCATTAATTATACACTTAGAGCCTCACTCTATTTATACAATCCCATGCTCCGCAGACCATGGGTACGCCGACAATACATGACAAGACTAGGGCAGACAACCCTGTGACTCTATCATACATTTTGAACTTTGTGCCCACAATTCACGGAGTCTTTACAAAAATATTAAGTCAAAACTTGGGCTTTGAGCCCCAAAACATGCCTTGGGGGGATTCCATGCCCAACAATTCCTATCATATCCGGCTACTCATGCATTTTGCAAGAGTCAAAATGCTCAATATACCCTACTATCTTTACCTAAGCATTGACAAGATGTCATTCATTGCCCAAAATAATATTATGATCATCAAATTCAAAGTATCTTTCACCACTCCCTCATCAAGATGATAGTCCTCCATTACCTTGATCATCTTAACAGTGCATGGGACACCTTTATATCCAATTGACACCTTTATATCTAATGAGATTTTCACTGTCCCACCTATTCAGCATGGACAAGAAGCACCTTCATCATCTCATCCTTCCACATCCATTCCTCCACCACGGCCTACAATTCATACATCATCACCAAATCAGTCTCTTTCACCCACCTCACCACCATCATCTCCATTTCATACTGAGACTGGGTCACCTAGTAGGGGTGAAATTAGCAAGCCTAAGAGGGTTGATTTGGGCATAATGACACATACTTATTAGAGAGGCCATAGGCAGGTGTTTTCCCCACAGATTGTGGGAGGGGCCTTGCCTTCTTCATCAGCAAAGCAGGTACACAAAGGCAAATAAAAAATGACAGAGGCAGATATCAAGCATGAGGAGGAGGACCTCCACGAGACAGAATAGGATTTTGACCTTGTTGACCTAGATGAACATAATGATAATGAGGACATTAGCATAGTCATCAAGGAAAATGATTCATACATTAGGGAGCTCTAGACCAACTTAGAGAGGTCTAGATTTATTATTTCATATTATGAGCAAGAAAACCAGCAACTTCAAGCCAATCATGATGTCATGGAGATTTGGCTCATTAAGGCAAAAAGAGAAGAAATGAAAGCCAAGGCATTGCTTGATGAGGCCTATGGTAGGTATGGTTAACCTAAACCCGAACAAGAACCAAAATACAGACCTAAGATTAGAGCGCTGAAAAGAGCTATACAACTAGAGAAACAAAAGGAGGTTGAACTTGTTAATCAGCTCACCCTAAATGAACAGTTTTCCAAAATGATGAATGAGAACAGGGAGTATTGGCTCAAGAGGGTAAATGGTCATGTTGAGAAACTCCTAGTTAAGGCCAAAAAGGATAATGATATTTAGAGAAGGATGGAAAAGTATTATTCCATGAGAAAAAAATTACAAGAGCCAAGCTCAAAAGAGCCCATGAAAAGATTGAAGCCTTGACTAAGAAAGAGGAGAAAAGTATGCTAGAAATTCTTCCCGAGGCATCATGCCATGCCTCAAACACATGATCAGCCATCATCCCACCAATTTTGACAAGTTTTGAGCAAATTTTTGCAAGTTGTGAATTTCTGTGTTTTTTGAGGCATTTTTAGGGTTTTGCACTCTTTTTTGGGGCATCTAATGAGAAAGAGGTCAACATCATTAGATTCAGAGTGATGAGGACATGCACCCTGTGCATTTTCTAGGCATTAGGAGATAAAAAGGTCAGTCAAAATGGTCAAAAACCACCAAAAAACCACTTTTCTTCCTCATTTATTGGCTTGGGTGTTGAACGTTTACCAGTCTTGGGAGATTGTGTTTTTAACAAGGAAAATGAGCTCCAATTTGAAATCTAAAGACATGTCTAGAAAGTAGACTTGAAGGACTTTCAAACAAGCCATCTTGGAGCAAATTTGGACACCGGGAAGGCACCCAAAGGTAGTCTTGAACTTGGAGGGCACCTTTGACATAGAAAGGGCGTGTTTGATAAAGAGAGGGCGTGTTTGACAGTCTTCTCCAATTTTTTGAGTTTCTCTCCTATTTTGATTTTCACCTTGGCAAATGATGATTTTACCTATGTAAATGATCAAATTGGATGTAATTATCATGTTTTTACTATTACCTAGGGTAAATGCATTAGGTAAATCAAGTAGATGAGGTGTAATGAATCAGTTCACTTAAGATAGGAATAAGTCACTTGGACCATCCTACAATTTAGCTATTAGTTTAGATTTTTGTGTAATATCTTCCTCACCTCATGGATTCGAGCCCTAAGGATGAGGGGAAGTGGTTTTCATGTCTATTTAGTCCCTTTCTTCACCATAGAAAAGGGGTTGGACTCATTTGGACGTTTGGCTATCGATCAGAGACACTAGTGTAATCAATATTTGGCAGAATTTAATGAATGAGTTACAATTATTTTGATGGAATACCTATGGTATGGAATTTTTACATAGTTTCTTCTTATTTTGCATATGTTTGAATATTTTGTACTCCCATATTTCATTTCACTTCTATGATATGTTGATTTTGAAGTTGATGAGAATAATACATCCTATATGCTCTATTTTGGGGAAATCTTCATAGTTTGTCCATTTTCTTCAGTTTAGAAAGAATACATGCTTGTCTTGCTCTTTCTAGCACCTCACTAGTATTATCCATCTCACTTCATAACCTTAAAGTGTTTTGAGTGCCTACCTACCTTGCTCCATTACATGTCTACAATCATACCCTTATTTGCCCTGACCTAATCCTCTTCCAACAACCCCACCAAATCAAATCAAATAACGTCTGCACATCATACCTAGCCTAAAACCCTAATCCATCCATAGCTCTTAGCTTTGATCCTTTGGAGAGAGCCCTCTCTGGCTTGGTAGAGCTAGCTACCAAGTCAAAATATTGGTATGTGGTTACCTCAGCTGGACTCTTCCTTGGCCTTGGAGATCCGGAGGAGTGATAACAGGAGTGCTAGTCCAAATTGTTGTAGATTTTTGGAATATCTGAGTGGTTTGAATCTATATATTCATTTTTTTTCAATCACTTTCCTTTTGTTTGTCTAAATATTTTCCTCTATATATTACGGACTCTTACAAATATTCTTCATGGATTCTTGACAACCCATTTCTCGATGAATCATTTCTTTCTTCTCTAACTTTTACAAGTTTTTCTTTCAATTCTTTGATATTATTATTTTTTTTCTTTAGTGGATTCTATTTTTCTTTTGTTTGTAATTTTAGGAATATTTATTTGTATTTATTGAAACCAACCTAGATCTATCTTAAATCCATATCTACCAAGCATCGAGAGGGATCAAATATTTTTGCACTCTAAAGAAGGTTCACATCTCAAGAGATCTGATCACTCTCAACGCTCGGTAGATCCCAAGTTAAGATGGATCTAGGTTGGTTTATATAAATAAATAAGATTTTTAGTTTTTATTTTTACAATAAATACACAAACACATTAGAAAAATATAACCAAGTTAAATGTTATTTATTTCATCTTTATAATTTATTACTAGACCATTGATCATATAAACAAATTTTCACTTGCCACATGATTATCTAGCATCATAAACTTAATTTTCCACATGTATATGCTCTATACCTATATAAACATTATAATGTGTCCATGTATTTTATGTACAACTCTTGCTAGTGGTAATCATGTCACTTCACTCGAGGCTTGGATTGCTTAAGGCTCAAATAAATTATATACTTTAAATCTAAAAGTAATCTCTCTCTCTCTTCCCTCCTCTATCTCCCTTTCTGTCCCACCACCATCTATCTTGCTGCCCATCTCTCTCTCTCTCCTCCTCCCTTGTCACCCCCTCTCTCTCCCCACCTTTACCTCTCTATGTATTTGTTCTTCCCTCCCTCTATCTCGCCCTTCAAACTCAATCTCTCTCTCTCTCCCTCCCTCTCTCCTCTCTCTAGAATATCTACGAAATATTTTTAGTAGTCATGAGAATAGAGGGTTTAAGTATATCTAAAAAGTAACTATATCCTTTTTTCTTGTATATTTAATTAAAAAATATTATAAAATTAAATTATTATGTTTGTGAAATGAGTTATGGTTTTTATGCATATGGTATTGACGAGCCATCATATTGGCACATGGTATTGTAACAAAACCTACTTACACGTTAATAATATCGATATTAAAGTGGGAATGAATGTCCATGGTTAAAAATCTTCTTATATTTTAAGTATTAAGTTTTTATGTGTTTATTAATTAAATTTAAATAAGGTTACGAAATCATTATTTTAATTTATATGGATTTTACATTTTATATTTTACATGATGTTTTATATTATACATTATACATTTTAAATTTTACATTACATTTTACATGTATATATATTTTAATTTGAATATGAAGCCAACACTTTTTTTTTGTTTTTTTTTTTTTTCCACTATATATTTTTCCTCATATTTAATACATGTTCAGAAACTTACTTACATTATATTACTCACAAACTTACATTATGTTACTTAATTGCATTATGCACATTTCCCCTAAACTGGGTTGTAGAGAGCCTCTCAATGCAATCATATATATCTTGATGGCTTCCTTCATGTTCTAGGTATAAATGAACAAGAACATACCTACTAGTTGAAGCATTATGAGGTGGTTCCTCGATGGATTTCACTATTCTTACAAAATCCTTAGTCCTAGTTATTCATCTCTTTCTTAAGTTCATAAGTTTTCTCTTATTACATATTTCCATGTAGGAATTTCTTCCAATAGTTCTTCAATTTCTCTGATTTTTTTCAGGTTATGTTGTTGTATTCTAGATAAAAGAGGTCATATAGAGGTTGGGATGAGTAGCCATTCTCACCATCCCAATTTAGTCCCTTGGGGTTACTAAATTTGCTAGTTCGAGAATCAATATTATATGGATCATCATCAAATAATTCAACAAGATCAAGGAAAATGATATTTCCTTCAGGCCTTTCTATGGGGGAACAAAATTTTAAATCCCACCACTCGACCTCTAAGTCTTCTATAAATAAATCAGACAACTATGGCTTGGATTTTTCCTTTGGACATTAGTGTGCCCAATGTCCATGCTTATGGTAGTTATAAAAAACTATTTTCTTTTAAGCCTTTTGGTTCCTCTTTAGGAAAGGAACTTTTTTGAGATGTTTCATGTGATTTTTTTCCTTTCGGTTGGGTCTGATCATGATTAAACCTGGAACAAAAGGTATTTTTTTTCTTTCCTTTACTCTTGCAATGACAAAAAATTTTACTAGTTTGGTGGACATGATTATGTGCACCACAACCACATTCTCGCAGATTTCCCACATTCTCGCTAAGTTGCAAATCCTTTGTGCAATGAAGAAATATGTCAGATGTTCATAATCTATCACATGACCCACTCCATGAAATTGAGTATATAAAGCTTGGATCATTACTTCATTAGCTTTTTGATAATTTAATATTTAATATTTTGTTGTCTTTGGAATCCATATTCACCATTCCACTGCTAACACAATAAATCCATTTATTAGTTGTGTTTCCATATAGCTTGGTGTAAGTGAAACATCAACTTTCTTCACGATTACCCAATTTATTATGATTTTAAGTGCAAATATGAATTCATCAATTGATTGGCAACCTACATTAATTATTGGATGCTCGATATAACATTAGCTACTTTGTTCCATTTATGCCTAAATATGTAAAGATTCAATTGTGGGAAGAAGAGGCATTTGGAGTGTTTCAAGACATTGGGATATCTCTAGCTCACGTTTTTTAGCCATCATTTGGAGACACTTTTATTTTTCATTAGGGTACAAAATATGTAACGACCTTTTCATATTGCAAACTTTTGCTTATATATTATGTGAAATTTGCTCACTTTCTCCAAAATCCCACTCATGTGCATCATCTTCGACCTATAACAGTCATGGAATTTTATTCATATGCTTAGATTGGTTACCACTATCTTACAAAATATATTTGTCAGAGACTAGGGGGTTTCTCTTAAGATTTTTGAGATTTTTTTACTTATTCCAATCTACTAAGTAATGCATCTAATAAATCTAGCTATGTATTAAATTTATCCATGGATGTCCTTAAATTCATGGCGTGAGTTAAGATATGTGATAGAATATGATTTTTATCAATCAATTATTTTATTTCTTTCTTTTGTGATATTTTTGTTTCCTTGATCTTCAACAAATATCTATGCAAGTAATAAATGTTTTGATTACTAATTACATCTTGTTGTTTTGAGTAATTCATGAGCTTTAACTCATCCAAAACTATATGTGATATTATAAAAGATCTTACTGGTTCATATTCTCTTTTAATTTTCAAGTCATCTGAAAAACTATATAAAAGGAAATTTAGGTAGATTCTTTCTAGGGAGGTCTGATTCTTCTCCTCCTCGAAACCTTTTTATGTTTCCTAATCCTTATTTGGGGAGAGAGAGCATGCATAACTGGATAGGAGAAAGGGATGTTTTCATAGTTTTTCCATCTTGAATATTGTTGATTTTTTCTTGACGAGTAAGGCATCCTAAGTGCCTACGTATATATTTTGTTGTTGTTGCAGGATGTGCATGTATGGGTCATCTCTTGTGCAAAGGGACCTAGTTATGAAAGCCTTAGATAATGAGATCTATTTATTCTATAAAAATTTATTGAATCTTCAGTTTATTCGCATGGGTAAGAATTTGGGTTTTTACATCGGAGTATTTATCTTCCCATGCTAGAGGATATGAACTGTCTAGCCAGTTAAACGTGAGAGTTTGAGCTTGTTTAAACTATTTTTTCCCATCATGTTGTGTAGGTGCGACGGGTTCTAGTGAATATAATTCCTCAATGGTGGGGATGTATTATTTTCCAAATGTAACAGCCACCACTAATTTGAACTCAATAATATAGGATTTTATAGACATCTCAAAGCCAATAGGAAATATATTTTCCTTAGCAAATCATAACCTCTCTCTCTTTCTCTCTCTCTCTCTCTCTCTCTCTCTCTCACACACACACACACACGCACATACACACACATATGGACCATCATGAAGGGAAGTGGAGAAACCTCCTATTAACACATTAGAAAATTATTATGACAGGTACTGATAACACAACACAAAGAAGAGATTGGGAGGTATGGATGAACTAAGGGACCTAAACCAAACTTTATAGCTCTTATATGTGCATAGAGGAATCCTTATTCTATAACCTAGTTAATGATGTATCAGTCAACGAGACGAATATTTACAAGCTCATCTAATGAAGAGAAAGGACTATCTAGACAATATTTCCTATGAAAGAATGAGATAGGTAATTCCACCATTTCAACTTGTAAATGTATTTTGGAGGAATAGGGGGAAGTTCCCAGTTCTTAGTTGAATTTACTTCATTGATAGTGCTTAATATTGTGTCAGAAATAGTTGTAGATAATAAGTGCACTCATCATCTTCTTATAGATTTCTTTAGAATAGCATTCTCGCTAATTTCTAAAAGATTTACTTGATCCATAATAGATCCATGCTGATAAAAGGTACTAGTTTTAAGAAGACTAATAGGATCAAATATCATATTAGAGGATATCTAAAATTCGTAATTGATGCAAGAGGTCAATTGAACAGCAATTGAACAGCAATCGGTCCCATGTTAACTTTCCCTTTTTGCACAGGCGCTTCACTCTACGCCATTGATCAAAGCGGGATGGATCCAATGGTTCACAATGATATCGGTCAGGGAACTATCACGACACTTAACCGCCATTATGGAGCCGATATGGTTTATGAACTCTTGGTCTATAAGAGTTTGGGTTTGGATTTTAGATTATTGTCTGATCATCTTAAAACTAGATGTCCATTAGATAACAGAGTCGATCAAATCCTATGGTTGGAAATTATTCAACTAACATACGAGTTAAAAACCGGCCTAACCCTGTCATTGACTATGACCCAAAAGTTTGAATTTGCAATCGACGGCTAAGATCGATTGTGGGTCTTCAACCACGATCAAGCCTTTCTGTGCTCTTCTATCCCCGCCATAATACTAATAACAGAAATTAACACTTAAACACTCAAATTTATAATTAAAGTGTGAAAATAGGGAAAATACCCGATTTAGTTTCAGAATGCAAATACACAGAGGTAAACGCGATTTTCCACTAGGATTAACACCCAGATGCTCACTAAATCAAATTCCTTCAATATATAATAGTTACAGAGTCTTGGCCCTCTTGGCTCAATTACAACAATTTAATAGACCCCTGTTTCAATCTCAAAACCCTCTCTATCACTCAACTCTCACCTCTCACTCAAATCTCAATCATCTCAGCTAATCCCTTTTCATTACAATTTCTTCTCTTTTATGAGCCAAATCCTATTCTAACTTCATTAACAACTCGATCTCTATTTTAATCAATCTAACAATCAAATTTCTAATTTTCTTCTATATTACACACCTATGTTAACAACTTATCCCTTAGTCTAAAGTAAGACAATTTCCTAACTATTACAATAATGAAGTACAGATCGTTTTCAAGAGATCCAACCCTCTCTACCAAAACAGACATTTGACCACTCAGGTCAGTGAAATTCAACTCATTTAGCCACAACATGTAACCAGACCATCACATTACTGGCTAAGTCCATATGCTCCTGCATTAGACTCCTGGGGGAGAAAAGAATCATCTCTTAGTCTTTCAGGGTTTACTCCATACTTTTGCAACTCTGCTATTGTCAACCAACTAGAATCCTCCACTGGTTGTCCTTTCCATTTGACTACATATTGAAAATAAACCTATCCTCTGGTTCTTTTGGATACTCTTTTCTCCAAAACAGCTTCCACACCTCTCTTAACTGTCTTCGGCATTTGTTCTTCCCAATTCAAAGTTTGAACTTCATCTTTTGTATTTTCCTCCTGCAGCTTTGTCTCTGTCTCTTTGTATGGATACAAATGCGCGACATTGAAGATAGGTAATATTCCAATCCATTCTGGCAATTCAATTTCATAAGCATTAGTTTCTACATGGTCCTACCTTTTTCATTTTTAGTTTATTGTAAGTCTTAGCAGGAAATCTTTATTTTCTCAAATACACCATCACTAAATCTCCCACTTGGAATTCTTTCTCTCTTCTTTTCATATCTACTCTCTGTTTGTATTTTCCACTTCTTTCCTACAATCTGCCTTTGACATCTTCTTGTAGTCTCTGCATCTGCTCTGCAAACTCTTCAGCTTTTGAACTTCTTGTCTCTTGTTTTCCCAATTTTTGAGCTCATACACACCTCTTGGATTCATCCCAAAAACAATTTGAAATGGACTCATTCTAGTACTTTGGTTTGGATTGTCATTATAAACAAACTCAACCTGAGCTAGTGCTAAATCCCACTGCTTAGGATTTTGATACACTAAACTTCTCAATATGTTTCCCAAGCTTCTGTTTACTACTTTGGTCTATCCATATGTTTGAGGATGGTATGTTGAACTGAAACTGAGGTTAGCTCCTAGTTTCTTCGAAAGAGTTCTCCAGAAATGCTCTACAAACTTTGTATCTCTATCAGACAAAATACATATAGGCAATCCATGTAATCTTACAATTTCTGAAAAAAATAGATTAGCAATATGTGTTGTATCACTAGTCCTTTTACATGCAATGAAATGTGCCATATTGGAAAATCTATCTACCACAACATAAACGAAATCATTCCCCCTTTGAGTTTTAGGTAACCCCAAAACAAAATCCATGCTAACTGCATCCCATGGTCAGTCTGGTATTGGCAATGGCTGGTACAATCCTGTATTCTGGCTTCTCCCTTTAGCATGTTGACATATCCTACACTTCTCAACAAATCTCTTAACATCAGTTTGCATCTTTAGCCAATAATAAAAAGTATTTACTTGAGCAAAGGTTTTGTCTTGTCCAAAGTGACCAGATAATCCTCCACTATGTTTCTCATTTATTATGTTTTCCCTCATAGAACATTTGGGAATGCACAACTTGTTGCCTTTAAACAATAAAACTCCTTGGATAAGATAATCTAACCACTGACTTCGGTTATGAACTATTGGATTTTGTACTGCTGTATAAATATCTTTGAAATTTGCATCATCTTTATACATTTCAGCCATTTCTTTAAATCCTACAACACCAACTTTAAATTCTTGCACAATGAAATTTACCCTGCCTAAAGCATCAACATCTTTGTTCAACTTACCACTTGTGTGCTTTATCACAAAAGTAAAGCTCTGCAAAATCTCTACCCACTTGGCATGTTTCTGGTTCAATTTTGGTTCGTTGTTTATGAACTGTAATGCATGATTGTCAGAATACAATATAAACTCCTTTGGTAGCAAATAATGTATACATTTTCTTAAGGCTTGTACAATATCATAAAATTCTTTATCATAAGAAGAATACTTCTTCTTCGCTTCATTTAATTTCTCAATGAAGTATGCTATTGGTCTCTATTCCTGACTCAAAATTGCTCCAATTGCAACTCCACTAGCATCCATTTCAACTTGGAATACTTTTTCAAAATCGGGTAAAGCTAAAACTGGTTTCTCTGTGATTTTCCTCTTCAACAACTTAAAATTCCTGTTTGCTGCTTCTATCCACTTGAATGGCTGATTAGTCTCCTTGATTGTTTCAAGAATTGGTGCACAAATCTGACTAAACCCTCTGGTAAATTTCCTATAAAATCTTGCAAGACCATGAAAACTTCTTAGCTCAAATATATTCCTTGGAATAGGCCAGTTCGAAATAGCTTGGACTTTCTCTAGATCCATTTTCAACCCTTCTTTAGGAACTACAAATTCCAAGTAAATTAATTCTTCTTTCATGAAACTACATTTCTTCAGATTTATCAGTAGTTTCTCTTCCTGCAGATTTCTTAAAACCAATTTAAGATGCTTTAGATGTTCTTCTTTACTTCTACTAAAAGCTATAATATCATCAAGATAAACAATTACAAACTTGCCTGCATATTCCTTGAAGACTTCATTCATCAATCTCATGAATGTGCTATGTGCATTAATGAGTCCAAAAGGCATCACTAACCACTCATACAACCCACTGGTTGTTTTAAGTGTGGTCTTCCATTCATCTCCTTCTCTAATTCTTATTTGATGATATCCACTCTTCATATCTATTTTAGTAAAATACTTTGACCCTCTCAAATAATCCATCAAATCATCCATGTGTGGTAAAGGAAATCTATACCTGATAGTGATCTTGCTTATGACTCTGGAATCTGTACACATACGCCATTCACCTCCTTTCTTTGGACTCAGTATTGTTGGTACAACACATGGACTAAGACTCTCTCTGATTAGTCCCTTATCCATCAGTTCTTGCACTTATTTTCCAACTTCTTCATTCTCTTGAGGAGTTAATCTGTATGCTGCTTTGTTTCGCAAACTTGCTCCTAGTATTATATCAATATGATGACTAATACTCCTGATTGGTGGAAATGCATTTGGAAACTCATCCACAATAATATCAATAAAATCATTCAATAAAGTTTTGATTTCTTCAGGTAAATCATCTAAGTTTGTGGAAGTCAAAATTACCTTAGGTCTCCCTATGACAGCACAATGCATTTCTTGACCTTTTCCTACCTCTAAAAACAACTCCTTTCCACTCATCAGCATAACACTATTTCCAGGTGCTCCTTTGTCAGCTTCATCCTTCAATGGAAACAATGTATGTTTATTTCCATCCTTCTCCAGAGTATACGTATTTTTCCTCCCATCATGAATAGATTTCTGATCAAACTGCCATGGTCTTCTCAACAATACATGGCATACATCCATGTGCATTACATCACACAATATCACATCCTTATACGTACCAATTTGTATATCTACCTTACATTGTTTTGTCACAATAATATGATGTCCTTTCTGCAATCATGACACTTTGTAAGGAGTAGGGTGTACCGTCTTCACTAATCCTAGCTTGTCCACCATCTCTGTAGAAACAAGGTTAGCAGTGCTTCCACTGTCAATTATCAATTTACAACATTTACCTTTGGATTTTCATGTAGTTCTGAATAAACTATTCCTCTGAGCTGGTTCTTTAGTCTCTTTCTCTACCTTAAGCAATGCCCTTTTCAACAACAGGGATTCTCCTACTTCAGGGGATTCTTCCTTTTCTATAATTTGAGGTGTTTCTTGCTTTGCCTCAGCCACATTCACATTCCTCTGACTTGTTGTTCTATTATGAGGATAGTCCCACGATCCATGTCCCCATTCTCCACATGTGTAACACCAAATATCTCTTCCTCAGCCTCTTCCTCTGGGTGAAAACCTTCATCTATTGAAATCTCCCCTCTGTGGTGGTCTACTACTTGAACTTCCTGCTTCATTCTGATGTTGCTAAAACCTTGGTCTGGTAGTTCCTCTACCTCTTACTAAACGTTTCCCTCTATTCCTCTGATTTTGTTTTCTCAACATCTTCTCCTTTGCCTTCAAACTTTCTTGATAGGCATCTTTAATGGTCTTCAGACTCAGCAAGATGATCTCATCCTATATGTCATATCTTAAGCCATTGATATATCTAGCTACCTTCTCCATATCATCCTCTGCATATCCTACTCTAATACTCAATCTATAAAACTCTTCTACGTATTCTTTAACAGACATTCCTTTTTGCGTTAAATTTTGTAACTATTTGAAAAGATTTAACTGATAATCTTTTGGCATAAATTTATATTTCATTTTACTCACCATTTTTTCCCATTGCTTGATCTTGGACTTTTCTTTTCTTGTTCTGGATGTTTGTAGTTCATTCCACCAAATAGCTGATGGCCCTTCAATCTGGGAACTGTAAATTTCACCTTATTTTTGTCACTAACCTCTTCATAATCAAAATATTTGTCTAGTGAACTGATCCAATCCATTAGCTCTTCTGCATTGAGACTCCCTTCATACACAAGAATTTCCACCTTTGGTTTTCCACCTACTTTAGCCAACATCTTGATAACTTTGGCAGTTTTATTTTCCTCCTCTTCTTCTTCCTTAGAAGATTCTTCTACAACACTAGCAACTCCTTCATCAAATGTTCTTCTCTGAGTAGTATCCATTGTGTCCATTCTTGTACACAGACTCCAGATCTCCTCCAGCAGAACTACATTTGCTTCAGGTCTTCCTCGACCTATGCCAGCTCCTCTCCTTGGCAGCATGTTTACTATAGTCAAACTCAATCTCTGTGCTCTGATACCAAAAATGACGTAGGAGGTCAATTGAACAGCAATTGAACAACAATTGAATAGCAACTGGTCCCACATTAACTTTCCCTTTTTGCAAAGGCACTTCACTCTACGTCGTTGATCAAAGCATGTTGGATCCAATGGTTCACAACGATATCGGCCAGGGAACTAGCATGACATTTAACCGCCCTTATGAAGCCAATGTGGTTTATAAACTCTTGGTCTATAAGAGTTCGGGCCTGGATTTGAGATTATCGTCTGATCATATTAAAACCTGATATCAATTGGATAATGGAATCAATCAAATCCTATGACTGGTGGTTCTTCAACTAACACTCGAGTTAAAAGCAGGCCTAACCCCGCTGTTGATTGTGACCCAAAAGTTTGAATTTGCGATCGACGGCTAAGATTGATTGTGGGTCTTCAACCATGATCAAGCCTTTATATGCTCTTCTATCCGTGCCACTAATACTAATGACCGTGATTAACATATAAACACTGAGGTTTACAATTAAAGTGTGAAAATAGGGAAAATACCTTATTTAGTTTCAGAATGCAAATACACAGAGGTAGACAAGATTTTTCACTAGGATTAACACCCAGATGCTCACTAAATCAAATTCCTTAAATATATAATAGTTACAGAGTCTTGGCCCTCTCGGCTCAATTACAACAATTTAACAGACCCCTGTTTCAATCTCAAAACCCTCTCTATCACTCAACTCTCACCTCTCACTCAAATCTCAATCATCTCAGATAATCCCTTTTCATTACAATTTCTTCTCTTTTATGAGCCAAATCCTATTCTAACTGTATTAACAACTCGATCTCTATTTTAATCAATCTAACAATCAAATCTCTATTTTTTTTCTCCAATACACACCTATGCTAACAACATATCCCTTAGTCTAAAATAAGACAATTTCCTAGCTATTACAATAATGAAGTACATATCATTTTCGAGAGATCCAACCCTCTCTACGAAAACTAAATTTTGACCACTCAGGTCAGTGAAATCCAACTCATTTAGCCACAACATGTGAACAAACCATAACATTGTTAGCTAAGTCCAAATGCTCCTGCATCAGTAACATGCCTATCCTTCACCTTTAAGAAGACTAATAGGATCAAATATCATATTAGAGAATATCTAAAGTTCGTAACATGGCTATCCTTCACTTCAAAAAACAATCGACATAACTCATGTCCCACTATCATATGTTTCTTTAATTTTACCACCAAATGAAATTACAGGAATGGATAGCCAAGTATATATTAAACACTTTTTAACAATGCATATCATATTGAGTGGATTAATTTCTTAAGAATTCTCCTAATAAAGTTAGAGAAGCTTGTTGAATACAATACATTATGGATTTGATACAATTTCTATACAAATTTACCAATCTTCATTCTTCATCTAGACTTACACAGACTCACTAATATAGAATAAGTCTCCAACTAACTATATTTTGAATCACCCAGATACTGAATGCACAAGGTGAGAGCATAAAAGAGACTTTGCTATATCTAAGGCTTGATTATACATATAAAAATATGTTATTAATTTTTTTATCTTCCTTATTGTGATATTCATGAGAAGAGAACATGCTCAGAGCTTCACAATTCTAACTATCCAAATGTGTAAGAATGATAACCACATTGTTTGTTTATAGCATTTCCTCCAATGTATCCAGTTACCATGACTGGAATTTGTAAGTCAGATTTATGACACATTGGTAATAAGATTCAGAGCATGAGGGGACTATCTTATATTATCTCATCTCTTAACTAATCTTTCCACATATGGGGACCCAAACTAGACATTGACTTTACCTTACAAAGTGGGGTATATTGTCACCCGCCGAGCAATGAAAACATGGCTACTATTCTCCACAATGGAGTGTTCTGCCACCGACAAAACAATACTATAATATACGTTTAACATTACTAGAATATGTTTTAACAGTCCGGACTAGATTCCCTTTTGAAAAGAAGTAAACACTGGGTCCATGACGCTTCATATTCAGGTTCCATAACATTTTCGAATTTGTGAAATTCTTCCTTAATCCATGACATCTCAAAATTATGAATCTTGAAATTTTAGAAAATCTAATAATGAAAAAACATAATCATCCAAACGCCTATCAATAATGAATCCGGTCATAAATGTGTGTGCAACACACATTGATAGGGGAAAACCATAGTAACATAGGTACCACTCCCATGCATTAGAGAGCATGTACCCCATGCTCCCACGCTCCTCGGAGCTTTGGAGCTGGTGGGAAACTTTCCAAAATCGTCGGGAGCTTCACTACAGTAGATTTTGATGTTTCGGGTACCTATTTTGAGAATATTTTTACCTTTCGAGTACCTATTTTGAGTAGAGAAGGTACCATTTATTTACATTCTAAGTGATACATGACATATGAGGGGACTGGACTGCATGGAATCTATAAAGCGATAGAGACGTGGAGATGTAGTAAAGGTTTCAACAAAATATAGATAGTTTCTAGTCATTCCTTGACAGTGTCTGTTGCAAATATTGAAGTTCAACAATTGCAAATAAGTCTCATTTCTTGAAGTCTATCTTGAATCTTTAATGACAAGATTGAACAAATTACAATGATGGTATGATGGTTAGAAAGAGAAAGAGTATCGTGTTATTCAGTTTCATTTTAAAATTTCCAAACATAAATTTCGAAATTGAATATAATATAGTGTTGCATGAAATCACATAATAATCAAGTAATAATAGCCTTTTTTTGGTTTCAGAGTTCCACATGTTCCTTTGCTGCTAAGGAATTTCATTGGCAAATTGTTGATGGATTAATATTTTGAATTTTTGTGGCAGGGTATCAAAGTTCAATCTTTTACATATTTCATTTCAAGATGGAATCTTAAAGATGAAATTTAATTGGCAAATTTTAAATAGAAATAAATAAATTATTTTATTTTTATTTTTAATATATTATATTATATTATTTTAGATATCATTTTGGGATTCAACTGCATTAAGTAATTTATCATGATTTTTGAATAGTTCACTTCTCATTATTTTTGAATAGTTCACTCAGCACTCATTGCATCGGGTGATGCTCACAGGGGTGAAGAAGTGGGATTGAAACTAGTGAAATGAATCACATAGAGTCAATCATCAGGGGTGAAGAAGTGGGATTGGAACTAGTGAAATGAATCACATAGATTCAATCATCACTTTCGGGGCTTGCACCCGATAACCAGGACTTCCCCGGAGGTCACCCATCCTAGATCGCCTTTGGCTCAAGCGCGCTTAACTGTGGAGTTTTCCCCACAACCAAGCCCACTTAGCTTGCTACCCCGTTTGCAAAACCTTAGCAAGTATTGTGCCTCATGAACCATTCAAGTAGAGATCCCTTCACTCTTTTTGAATTTAAGTATGGGGGTTTATACAGTGCATTATATTAGATATTATTTTGGGATTCAACTGCGCTAAGTAATTCATTCACGTATAACCATTTCCATGAGAGGTAGTCATAACTGAATAATTTCTCATGATTTTTGAATAGTTCACTGAGAACTCATTGCATTAGGAAGTGGGATTGAAACTAGTGAAATGAATCACATAGTGTCAATCATCACTTTCGGGGCTTGCAGCCGGTAACCAGGACTTCCCGAGAGGTCACCCATGCTAGATCACGTCTGGCTCAAACGCGCATAACTGTGGAGTTTTCCCCACAATCAAGAGTGAAGGGATCTCTGCTTGAATGGTTCACGAGGCACAATACTTGCTAAGGTTTTGCAAATGGGGTAGCAAGCTAAGTGCGCTTGATTGTGGGTAAAACTCCACAGATAAGCGCGCTTGAGCTAGAGGCGATCTAGGATGGGTGACCTCCTAAGAAATCCTGGTTACCGGGTGCAAGCCCCAAAAATTATGATTGATGCTATGTGATTCATTTCACTAGTTTCAATCCCACTTCTTCACCACTGTGATGCAATGAGTGCTGAGTGAACTATTCAAAAATCATGAGAAATGAGTGTTTTGATGCAATGAGTGCTCAGTGAACTATTCAAAAATGATATGTGATTCATTTCACTAGTTTCAATACCACTCCTTCACCCCTATGATACAATGAGTGTTGAGTGAACTATTCAAAAATAATGAGAAATGAGTGTTGTGATGCAATGAATGCTCAGTGAACTATTCAAAAATCATGATAAATTGGTCAGTTACCAATACCTCTCATGGAAATGGTCACACGTGAATGACTTGCTTAACGCAGTTGAATCCCAAAATGATATCTAATATAATGCACTGCGTAAACCCCATACTTGTATTATATTATTGTCTCTCCCAACTTAAAATTTCCTATAAATTTGGGTAAAGCTAAAATACCTCTCATGGAAATGGTCATACGTGAATGACTTACTTAACACAATTGAATCCCAAAATGATATCTAATATAATGCACTACGTAAACCCCATACTTATATTATATTATTGTCTCTCCCAACTTAAAATTTCCTATAAATTTGGGTAAAGCTAAACTACCTCTCATGGAAATGGTCATACGTGAATGACTTAGTTAACGCAGTTGAATCCCAAAATGATATCTAATATAATGCACTGCATAAACCCCATACTTATATTATATTATTGTCTCTGCCAACTTAAAATTTCCTATAAATTTGGGCAAAGCTTTAGCTTTACTGGATAATTGTTCCTCGTAACTTAAATACCCGTGCAACATAGAGGAAAACTCAATAAATCCAATGTCTTACTTAACGCAGTTGAATCCAAAAATGACATCTAACATAATGCACTGCGTAAAACCCATATATATTATATTATTATCTCTCCCAACTTAAAATTTCCTATAAATTTGGGCAAAGCTTTAGCTTTACCAAATAATTGTTCCTCATAGCTTAAATACATGTGCAACATAGAGGAAAGCTCAATCAAGCCTATTTGGAGTGAATAACCTTGTCATTTTGCAATTCAATTCGGATGTTGGAGCAACTTTAATAAGAAAAACTGGCGTCTCGAATAGGATGAAAGAGTCAACCAACGTTGGAATCCACACATAAAGGATACATGTAAATTATTATTATTTAATTCCATAAGTTATATGAATCTCCCATCAATGAGTAACAAAGTTCTACCCTCATGAACATTATAAGTCAGTCAAATCACCTTGATGTTGCCTTAAATAGGGATTTTGTCCTATTTTTCTTTAAACGATGATGCTATGAGTTATCTAGGGTCAGTGTAGGTACAAGATTTGATACAGCTTATCATGAATACTATCGTGTATTCACTGATTTTTGTACTACCCAATTTGCATATTAAACCCTGAGGTTTAGATCTGCAACTGCAAGATCTGATCAATGGTCTCATCGAAGACATAAACTGAAAAATTTGGATAACAGTCAAAATAGACTGGGCCATGTGACAGGGGGGCAACTATACCTTTGATTAGGGAATCTGTATACTTATTATGGGTAAGATCATGGACTGTGGCTAACACAAAAGTATTTAACCCTTAATGAGTCAAAGGGTTGATTCCTATTTTGATGCATCCCAAATGAAGATATTTTGTTCTCAATCTCTTAGCCTCGGCCTATAAAGCTTTAGGATCCAGTAAAGGAATGGACTGGATATTATCAGAGTTCTCCTGAATCTGACTAGTAGATTCCTTAATACTAATTCTAGTAGTGGGTTTTAAATGAAACATGGATAAGTAATTATAGACTTCAAAGGAAGAGATAGCAGGTAATTTCTAATGAGAAGAAGGCTGCAGCTCTTCATATTCAAGTTCTGCTTGATTTAAGACTCGACTAGAACTTGATGCAAACATGCCCCTAAGCGGGTTTTCTTCTGCGGATGACTCTCTGTCTTCTAATTCACGAAAGGAAATAGACTTCCTGAATGAATGCACAGAAACCTCAATGATGTACAGTATACTGCATCTGTTGTTCGTTTTATGCCAAAGAATGTTTAACTAAAATAGAAGGAGTAGAAGATAAGTTCGTAGATCATCTGGATACTACTAAACATCTTATATCTGGTCTAACTGAGAGAGTAGAAAAAATCAGTCTGGCAAAAACAGACAAACCAGTTCCTACTTATTTTTTGTACAAAAGAAATATAAAGATTCAGGACCCTGTAAAGCCAATAAACAGGTTTCCAGCATTGTTTCCAAGAGAAGTAGCCACATCTTCTAAAGAGAAACCAAAGGCTACAAAGAAAATTAATATTGCATCCTTGTTCAAGGATAAAGAAGAAGAAAAGAAAGATCCTAACTCCTAGATCTTTCCTATCTATGAAGCTCTTGAGAGTAGGTTCAACAAATATCCCGCACCTGATCTAGAAGGTAAGGGCAAGCTTCCAGAAGCTCATACTTTCTTCCATGAATCTCATAGAAAATGGAACATCGATAATCTGAGCGTTGGCCAGATTAGACAACTAATTGAAATGATGTTCACGGAATACAAGCTCATGTGTTTAAGATGGAAAAGTGAAATTGAAGCCTACAAGACTATCATCCAGTGTTTTACAGGGACACTGCTCAGGTGGTGGAAAACAGAATCATCTCCAAAATTGCTAGCAAAAATGGAAGCAGAAGTGCTAAAAGATGAAACTGGAGATGTGATTCATAATCTAGTTGGCACAACTATAAGTAATATGATCAGTGCTTTGACATCTATGATTCTTGAACATTGGTGTGGCAGTGAAACTGAAAAAGCAGATAAGAATGAAGTCATTCTTATGAATCTAAAATTTCACAAGATGTCACAATACGAAGATTTCCACAGATATTGGATGCAGAGGATCTATGAGGTAAAATATTCCAAAAATATGTTATGGAAACAAGTTTATCTTGCTGCACTTCCATCCATGTTTATTGATTACATTAGATTGCAAGAAGTCTTCCAATTTCCATTTGAGTCGTATACTTGGGGTGAGATTTATGCTCACATCACAAAAACTTTGGTGAGTTTATGCACAAGCTCCAAAGTAAATAGATCTTTGGAGAAGCTCTCAAAGCTCCCAGATAAAAAGTCCATTTGCAGCAAATATGGACTTACAGTTGATGACCCTTTGGTCAAGCAGAGGAAGGAAAGGAAAAGAGCCAAGAAAAGAATACAAGCAAAGATTCAAGAGCTACAAAGATCAAAGGAAGAATCCTCACCAATCTAAAGGCCACACCTCCAAAGCCAGAAAAGGATATTACAGGTATGTCCCCAGGACGCATTATTACAAACTTCTGATATCCATCTCCAGACATCTAAACAGGGAGAAATGGAACAGCCTTACTTGTT